>DWGR01002836.1:0-13001 GCA_018247715.1 Heliconius burneyi | reverse complement strand
TTAACTGTATATGAAGCAATTAGAAATACACTTATATTACATATTTTTTATATGTTATCGTAAATAAATATAAGATAATTTATCTGCTCGCTAATGTAAGCAATTTTAAATCGATCAAGTGATAATTTTGACATTTCATATTTGCGTAACCTGCACGCCGTATCCCGCACACAGCAGGGTAGGTAGATGGAACCTAGTGTTAACACACTTCGTTCCTCATTTTGGGGATATTTGCATTAGTTAATTTAGAACTCACCAATTATTAAATGAAATCAAAGAATCCAATGTTTACGTCGCCACCTGAGTCCAATAGTGTTTAAATTCTTTAACCACACTTATTAAAACGTAGTACAAAGTAGTCACAACAATTATTCGAAGCGTATATTTTAATGTTTCAGTCATCACATATATTTAAAAAAATCACTAGTTAAAAAAAATCGCGCCAAATTTCCGCACTAGCTATAATACACGTGCATCGCCATCGGTGGTTTATTCTATACTAGTCCTGTCAATACGAAACATACTGGGTGACAGTATTGCGCATACGCATTCTACGAGGCGAGTGAGCGGGACGGATGACTCACTGCTCCAATGCCATTCATTCATAACGTTACCTTCATAGTAATGTAAGCTTTATTTATTTTATTATAAATTCTATATTATATTGACCCAAATTAGTAAATATTTTTTAATTTTTAGCGATTTTAAGCCTTATTATAAAGAAATTGTGGTTTGCGGATAATAAAAGAGAAATACCTGATTTCCAAGCCGGCCTTTACAATGACTGTTCTGCATGACCACTTATGCATGCAAATGGTAGACGTTCAACCATATTGTGACCATTTTAAACGTTCAATCTCAAACTGCGGAATACAGAAATTGCAATATTATTGACAAATACATTTTAATTTACACACGTATTGTTATTAATTGCATATATTTTTTTATAAAATATTTTAATTAAACACTAAACTGTAACTTTTTTCAACTTTTTCAAAATTAACATCTTTGCTTGTATTTTTTTGGACTACAAAGAGAGTCCAGGTATTTAAGGTTGCCATTTTTTACAGAGTTTTCTTAATACTTACTTAGTTAGTTTAGTTTTATTATAAGTAATATATGTATATATTTATGATTATTAATTTCTTATTATTAAAGGTTGTATCAAAAAATTTAATTCAAGAAATCAGATACGGTTTTGCATTTTCATCACGATTTTATTTTATTTGAATTAAAAGTGTAACTAAAACACTTATCGTAAACACGTATGACTCACTTAAAAAAACTACTAAGATGATGCGATACACACGAACGACTCATATTCAAAACCATAATAATTTTTAGTCATAAAAAAAAGACTTTAAATAGTTAAACTACATAAAAAAATCGATTCGAGTCGAATTAATAACCTTCTCCTTTTACAGAAGCCGGTTAAAAATGTATACATTTAGTTTTTTTAATCCATATGTATATTTGTTATCAGATTTACATTTCCAATTATTTATTAAAAAAAAAACAAAAAATTAATTTTTGAAAGATTGATAACATAGGCAAATATTACAAGAAAACATATCAAAGAATTTACGTACAAGAACAATGTCTAAGGATTCAAGATGCCTTTGTAACGAGATAGTTCACGCAGTCCCAAACAATCTGAGATACATTAGAAGTAACAAAAACACTTTGTTAGTTGTTTGGAGTTTTCCTAAACTCACGTCGTAAATCTACGCATTGAGGTGAAACGCGATGGTGATATATAAGGATGCAAGCTAAATAATATCTTGTTTTCCCACTTCTGACGGTCCCGTAACGTGTTTTGCTTATTGCTATAGGGAAGATTGGTTTTCAAGATTCATCAAACGTCTTACAGAAAGTTTTTTCTTTAGCGTACGTCTTCGTATATATATATGTTTTGACTTTACTTAGTGAAAAGACACACGCTTATAATAAAAATATGTTAAATATGACGCCAGTCGTGGCACTGGAGCGCAAACGTGCCACTGTAAATGCAATGGGTTATGAATTCGATATCCACCCGAGGAAATTAAATGTTTAATATTTTTATTTTCCTCGCACCGGTAATGAGGCAAAGCGCTGCGTTGAGTTCCGCCATTCAACACGCATCGCCTCCAGAATTTGGCAGAAAGTGGAAGACAAAGACTGTAATTAACTATGGGTAGCGGAAATTTGAAGTTTCCCTACAGAGTATATAAGAATTTCGACGTTACTTGATCAGAACGTAAGGCTTAGCGATCAGGGCGTTTGGACGGTTTCCAACAGGCGCGGGTTCACATCTCACTACGTTTAATTTTTTATACGTTTTCTAAAAAGTACAATATGATTAGTTAGAAATTGAAAGTAAAAATCATTTTGAATTTTCTGTGAAATTATAAATGATGCTTAGTTAAAATAACTCTTTATATCTAATATTTTACAAAAGCCAACCCATTTAGTACCAAAATCATTATAAATTATAGATACTTAAAATACCATTTAGAACCAGTGGCCTAATGTTTCGAATTTAATTACAGTAATTAATTAAAATATAAAGTTTTAATTAGTTACGCTGAAATAATAACTATGAATGGAATTTAGTTAGAAATATTCACCACTTTAGATTAATATTGTTCAGCTTTGTGTAATATTCTCGTATATAATGCATAATTACGGCCACTAGCTTGATTGTTGTAGGAATTGTTGTCAATATATCGTAGAGGACGTCGTGCTGACAAGGGTGTGACTGTAACGCGACGGTTCTGAGTTCGATCCCCACTTGAGTCAATGAATTATTATTGATTAATAATTTTTCTTTTCGCTTTGGCACCAAGGCAAAAGCCTGGCGAGTTCCGTACCAACAGGTAACGCCTCGAAATATTAGTCGGAAATTGGGGAACGGAGTGTCTTAACACTAGGTTCCTTCTGTCAACCCCGTTGAAATGCGTGAAGTTGTTTTTTGATTTAAATATTAAGTATGTTATACTTGTGCATAAAATATGTTAAGTATGTAGTCAAGTATGTTTGTATATCTGTTATGAATATCTATAGATACGGAAGCTGGATTTGCATTGAAAATTATCTTTAAGTTCTCTCTGCAATAATAAAACTAGAAAAATATGATAATATAAGGTTACATTTACCTCTACCAGTCGTGGCGCAAAGTGTGTGGCATAGAGTGTAGTGGCATAAACGCGACTGGTTGTGGATTCGAACCCAACTCGAGGAAATTGAATATGTATTTAATTTTATATTTTGATTTCTTCGCTTTGGTATCTAGGCAAAAGCGCAGCGCTGAGTTTTGCCACTTAACACGCAATGCGTAAAGAATTTGGCGGAAAGTGAGGTAGTGTCTTAACACTAGATTCCCACTGCCTACTCTGCTGCGTGATACAGCGTGTAGCTGAAAAAAAATATCTCTATGATAGCTTATTTATCTTCACTGCGAAATGTTTGTGTTTACGAGTCAAAGTATAACACACTTTGCTAAGTTTATACTTTTATAAAACTCTTATAATTTTTAAAAGAGAAGATAACTTTGTTAATTTATTTTTTGTTGAAACATTGATACTAAAAGAAATATTCGAAAAAGGCCATTACGCTACTAAGTCATAAATGCTTTAACTTTTGTTCCAACTTAATTAAGTATAACATTGGACTGTTATTCGTTTTGGTTATTATGGGTGCTGCCACTTACTTCACACGCCACACGTAGAGCTCAGTAGATTTAAGCAAGTATCTTGAAACTTGTGTTAAATCAGAATAGTATGGTGTCCACTCTAGGATTTTAACTACCAATTTCGGTATCAATCAAGCGCTTTGTCTCGACATCAGGGCTTAGAAATGGAAATATAAACGTAAATAAATATTTCACTTCCTCGAGTGGGGATCGAATCTACAAGCGTCGCGTTACAGTCACACTTTGTGCTGTTGTGCCAGAACGGCCTCAACAATATTGGTATTTGGTTTAATAAAATAAAAATTCCACTATATACATATAATATTAAAATTTCGTGCCAATGGAGGCCACGAGCCTCTTGGGAGAAAATCAGAAAATTCGCCCTAGATTACTTTCGATTAACAAATAAATAAATCTAATCACTGTTATAAAGACCTTTATCACTTTTTTTAGTTTTCCAAATAAATGTGATTCAATATAGAATGTATGTATGTATGTGTATATATATATATATATATATATATATATATATATATATATATATATATATATATGATAAAAATATTTTAACTATGCCTCATTATATTTCTGGATTATACAAAACCACAAATGGTTGTGCGCAACAACCATGGGGTTGTTTTATGTAAAATTATAATATGTTAGATATCTCAGTAAGAAAGCATGTAAATATTTTAATTCCTTTACAAGATGTCTTTTACATCTAGCATGAGGCAAAAATAAATAATTTTCAGTCACATTTTAACAAATTTTAGTTCTTATTGTCAATATTCACAAACATGATTTATTATCGACATAAAAAACAAATAAACTTTATATGTGTGTAGCCGTCCGCGTTGTTTTAAACAAGGAACACCTGGTCCACAGTATTTTATCTGCATAGATCCACGACATATTAAAATTTACCTTTTACGATGCTAGGAGACGTCTAGGTACAATAAAATTTGAATATTGTGAAACTTCCAATTATTTAAATGGATAGGATTTGCTATCTGGTTTCCTCTGAGAATAAGATATAAAGTTGATAAAAGAATTTACATTCTGACAACTATTAAGTCCATGCCTGTATTACACTGGAGGGTTGTAGAGGCTATCAGAAAGTAAAGATGATGTCGCCTTAATAAATATTCTATTGATAATAGGAATAAGAAGAAAGAACTATGCTGAAAAAGATGAAAAGAAGCTCACAATATTTATCAAAACTCTTGGGACGCTTGTCAGTGAAGCATATCAAACGAATTTAAAACAAATTGTAAGCCATATATGAATTTAAATTATAAAGTTTTAAAGTGAATTGAGACGCTTTTGGGACACTTTTGACTGCACAGAACGATCGTGAGTTAAATTTCGCTTTAGGGGCTGTTATCATTGTTTATAAGAATAGCTCTTGCCGTACTTGTAAATGTAAAATACATTTGTCTAACATTATCTAGGAAACATATAGAGTTTTAATATTATAATGCCGAGGTCGAGGCCATCGTGGCGCAGCGGCACAAGGGTGTGACTGTAAGGCAACGGTTGTAGGTTCGATTCCCATTGTAGGAAGTGAAATATTTATTTACGTTTATATTTCCATTTCTCCACTCTGGTGTCGAGGCCAAGCGCAACGTGGAGTTTTGCCACTCAGCACGAAATATCTCCAGAATTCGGCAGAAAGTGGGGAACGGAGTGTCTAAACACTAGGTTCCCTCTGCTTATCCTGCTCTGTGCGGGATACAGCATGAAGCTGAAAAAATATACAATGACAGTAACTTTAATGCTAATGTCACTTTAATATAGAAGTAATATATAGAAACCGTCGCTTGCAACTAGATGACTAGCAACTGCACCACGATTAATAAAAAAAAATATTATTTTGAAATAAATATTTTTTCACATTGTAAGAAGAAATGGAGAACAGTAAACGCGCTAGTTATGAATTCAATCCCCAATCGGGAGTACGAATCATTACCATTTCTTTGCTTTTGTAACACCTTCAATGTTGAGTGGCTGCGTTTTAAATCCGCCGAAAAGCGGAGAACGAAGTACACATACAAGAAGTTTTCTCCGAGATAAGCCTTGAAGCTATGAAAATAATATATAGCATTTATAACTTTGAAGGACAAATCCATAGTTGCTATGTAAAACATAAGACACATGCAGTGCTGCCATAAAGCAAGTTTAACTTTAAATCGTATGCATATTCGCTATTCTAGATCACGTAGAAAATAGTTCAATTTTCAGTAACAATAAACTTTATATCCAGACAGGAATTTACATATTTATATGTATAAACTTTACGATCACAGCGGTTAGATGATAAGAATACAGTTTAATATTCTTTTAAATTACATACTTTGCGAAAAATCTATAAATACAAGATGGTAAAGTAAATCCGATTGTAGTAACACATACCTACTATAATTGGTGAAAAAATTTCCTTAATATAATTATTTTCATCTGAAACTCTGGGTCTACCCTTGACCACGGAACATAGTAAATTCAAAACGTCAGACTTATTCTATTCGGCGAAAAAATATTCTAGTTTTATTTATAAAGATCAGTGTTGAGACACTCCGTTTCCCACTCTCCGCTGTATATTTCTAGGCATTGCGTTTTTAGTTGCGGTATTAAACGCCGGGCTTTCGTCTTGGTGCCAGAGCGACTAATGACAATATAACAAAAACGAAACTTCTTATTATAATTAAATACTGTTTGAGAAAGTTTTTTTTATCTGATAGCCAAAGAGTTTTGCTTCTCAAAACATATAGAATGGAGTAATTTATTCATAATTTCTCCATGTTTTTGCAGTAAAAAGTATATACGTGATACGTGAGTTAAAAAAGGTAATTAATCTTACTATGCTTAACAGTGCGTAAATAGTGCACGATTGAATTAAAAATAATATAACACGGTTACGTGTGTACAATTAAATTGTATCACGCGTTAGCATCACGCGCTTTCCCGCATATAGGAGTGTAGGCTAGAGAGAACCTAGTGTTAAGAATACTATTTAAAAAAAACAATGAAAATGTACAGCCATCATGCAATGACGCCAACCTAAATGATAATTAACTTCACGCTGTATCTCTTATATACGAGTATCTGGGTAGACAGAGTTCCCTCTAATGTTAAGACACTCTGTTCCCCATTGCGTGTTAAGTGGCGGAACTAAACGCTTTTGCCTTGATGCTAGAGCGATGAAATGAAAATGTTTATAAATAACAATTTATTCTTCCGAGTGGGCATCGAACCCATTACAGTCGCGTTATACCTTCGCGCCACGTCTGCCTCAATTACCTATATTATTATTACAACATTAAATCTATATAATATCGCACAATCTCGACCGGTCTAGTGTCACATCACCTTGACGTGAAGTGTTACCCGCTATTTGTTTATCCGTCCCCTCGCTCCCTAATAAGGATGTTGAATATTCCCGCGGTCTCCATCATAACTTCTCTATTAAATCGTTGTATAAATGACGGTTATAGTATTGCTATACTAGTGGTTGGCCCGCAGGTTTGCCCGCATATCTTAGCCATTGGAAATATTAATTATGATATTCTTTATAATTTTTCAATAATAGTTTCTTTTTTTTTTTTAAGTATAATTTATAAGTGGTTATATAAATTGATTGCATTTTTCTTGTTATTTAAAATGTTTTGTTTTTTTTATATTACATAAGTTATATCGAGACAAAATAGATATTTAAAGATATTTTTTTTTAATTTACAATGCTTGCAGGTTTAGAAACAAAGAATATATGAAAATTTTACCCAAACCGAAAACAACTTGTACTCGAGCTACGTCTGGACTACACGATGATACCATCAAATATTATAATAAAAAAAACAGTCTTAACAACTGCTATAACTTAGCGTGAATGATGTGAAAAATATATAAAGTTGAAATTTATTTACATTTACAAACATAGTTTTACAGTCGAAAAGTTTTAGTGAAAAGAATGAATATTTTATATTGTATATAAAATTCATGAAAATGTTTCATTAGAGTTTTTCGTATCATGGTACAGGAGTCACGTACAGTACCTGGTGCTATTACATCAAATATTTAGTATTCGTTAGCGAGCGCGTATTTGAGAGAACTGAACTACTAACTATAATAACTAAAGTCAAATAAAAAAAACAAGCTTCGCGTTGTATCCCGCACGCATCAGGGTAGGCAGAGAGAACCTAGTGTTAAGACACTCCGTTACATTCTGCCGAATTCTGGAGGCATTGCGTATTGAGTGGCAGAACTCAACGGCGCGCTTTGTCTCGATACCAGAGCGAAGAAATGGAAAAAACGTAATTAAATATTTCACATTCTCGAGTGGGGATCGAACCCACAACCGTCGCGTTACAGTCACACCCTTGTGCTACTGCGCCACGACGGGTAACTAAAGTAAATCCTTCATAGTAATGAAGTACTTGATCCCAGACGCAGACAGACTTGTCCTAACTTCGTTGCAGTATGACATATGTATGTTACATTAAAAATAGTGCATAAAACTGCAGTTTGACGATACGTCCCAGGTTAAGTTGGTTTTAGAATTTTTATTACTTTGTTTTATTTTAAATTTTGCAACAAGTGCAATGTAAGTATCTAATTCAAGTGATAGCGTCACAAGGGTGTAACTGTAACGCGACGGTTGTGGGTTCGATCCCCACATTCAATACCCAATAAAATATTTATTTACTAAATGTAAATAAATATTTTATTTATTTTTTTCATTTGTTCGCTCTGGTGTTGAGGTAAAGAGCGTTGAGTTACGCCACTCGCAAAGTCTGGGGCCCTGGACCTGTTTACACACGTAATGCTTCCAAAATTTGACGGAAAGTGGTGAACAGAGTATCTTAACACTATGTTCTTTCTGCCTACCCTACAATGTGCGGGATAGAGCGTGAGGCTGATGTGATTTGGATGTTTCTAAAACAACGCTAAAAATATAACAATATTGTGGTCCTTATGAGTATAATGTCTTGTTTTATTAGCATTAATGCCGTAATAGATTAATATAAAAAGCTACGTAAAGAGGAAGGAGAGGAGGCGAAAAAGAGGTTTTTCATTAGGAATACTGCATAGAGTATGCATTAATAATGATGATTGAGTCTAATAAAATATTAGACTTTTGAATATTATATACACTATTAAATTGTGTCGAATTCATCAGCAATTATACCTCAGCTTACATTCAAATATTCCAAGGTATAGTATTCTGAAGCTGTTTCATTAAATTTTTATCTTTATTAACTTTTATTTTGGGAAAAATGATTGGCCAGTTACAGAGTAGAAGCACAAGCATGAGACTGTAACAGCGACAGGTTGTATATCCTCACTCAAGCCAATGATATATTTAATTTTCAATTTCCCTCCATGGCAAGCTAAAGGTAGAAACGCGGCGTTTACTTCCGCCACTCAACACGCAATGCTCCCAGAATTGAGCGTGAAGTTGGGAAAGGAAGTGTTTTAACACTGGTTCCTTCTGCACGCACCACACTGAATAATTAAATTTTATTACAATTCTATTCCAATGCGTATATACCTTTTAACTTAAACAACAGACTCGAGCTAGTAACGAGATAAAATATAACTATAAAACATACCTGTTCCATGACAGTTATCACAATTTTCACAACTTGACGTATAAATGCCTTTAATATGCCTATAAAAATTTATAAGTATGTGTGTTTGTATAATAATACAATCTCAGGAAAGAGAAATATAAAATATAGGTACGGCGTTGGGAACACATCAGCTATGTACCGTTTTATGGTAATAAACTCGCAATAAATATATTCGTGTGGAAAGGTAATGCCTATGATAATATGAAAATTTATATGTAGAACATAATATTTTTATTTAATTTGTTTTTGTTCGTCACGCAAATGTAATAAAAAAATGTATTTCCCAATTTGAGGAAATACTGATTTTCAAGTCTATAACTTCGATCCATTATAAATAAAATTTATTTGTATTCAGATGTCAATAACGTTTGTTACATTGCTTCATTTATAATTTAATTTATTTTCATTTAATGTATAAATAAGATGTAATGATTCATGCAAGGAGGGCGTCGTGGCTGACTGCAAACACGACGGTGGTAGGTTACATTCCCACTAGGAATATTATATTTTTTTAATTTTCTCGCTCTGGTATAACAAGGCAAAGCGTCCTTTCAAGCGAAAACTGCTTGTTATACTGGAGGTCGTTTTCTTATTTGTAACTCCTACGTAAACAAAATAATAATAAAAATATTCAATACAATTGTTATGTACGGTACACGTTTTCTAATAGACACCTGACGTGACGTTACGTCACGCTAATTTACTCGTCATGTTTATATACGACATAAAGATTTTTTTATTTTTCTTTTTATTTTTTCTATTCACTTTTAATATTGTACCACAGCAATCGATACGGTTATTGAATAATTATTAATATTTATTTTTTAATTATTATTTTACTGGTTAACTTTATTACACTTTTATTACACTTTACTCAAAGCATTGCGTGTTGAGTGGCGGAGCTCAACGCCGCGTTATGCCTCGTTACCAGAGCGAGGAAATGAAAATATTAAATATTTCATTCCTCGAGTGAGAATTGAACACAAAACCATCGCCTTTACAGAGGCCCTGCGCCATGACGGCCTCAATTATTAAATTTAAAGCTATGCACCACTGGAACTGCCTATTCCTACCTATTCAGAAATTTGTTATGCTTACAGAAACTGGCCTATATTATGACAAAATTAATTCATATGTAGTTGTATGTACAGACCAAAAATCTCTATTCGTATTATTGTAACGATACAAAAATTTTATATTCTATCGTTACAATAATACGAATATAGCAAAAAATTGGTACAATTCTTCAGAATACCATTAAAATGAAATGTGAAAGGCGATGTCCGTATCCGTTCTACACTGAAAAAAAATATTCAAGGGTCACGAGCACAGATTTTCTGCAAACTTTTCGGATGAAAATGTAAGTTTTGTAATATAATGTGTAAAATTTGCCTTTACGCCTTTTCTATTCAAATTCAAAAAGTTTCTCATGACGATACAAAACGTTTTATTATTTATAATAAAGATAAGTAGATGTTATTTACACTTGTTTATAATTATTTTTAAATCAAAATTCAATTTTACTATGTTAAGACGAAATAGTACGCAGAGACAGATGTTTCTTATAGCTTCTCTATTTATTCTATATACCTGACTAGGTCGAGAACTTAATATCAACTTGTCAAGCCACTTTGTAGCGATTTGTCCTGTCAGAAAAGCTCATTGAATTACTTCATCCCCCGAATGGAGCTTGAACCCAAAACCATTGTATACTTTATTATCAATCTAGGCCATTTTACTTTTTAGTATTCTTTGTTAGTAAAAACATTATTAAGTATCTATCTCACCGTTCTCCTCAGCTATTATAATTAATTTTTAACATATCACTCAAAAGTTAAAAAAAGAGCTTAGACTTGTTTCTGAAATCTGCTCTCTAAGACATTTTATTATTTCGTACCGGCTGTACCATCGTTGTACCGGAAGTAAATTAATATCTCAGTCTATTATCGAACTTTGTATAGAAAATCATGCAGATGTAATAAACGTTCTTATAGTAATTATTGATTCAGCTTGTACGATTTATCCAGCATGAAGCAGGGTAGGCAGAGGAAGCCTACTGTTAAGCCACTCCGCTCTCCACTTTCCGCCAAATTCTGGAGACGGTGTGGGATGAGTGGCGGAACTCGACGCCACGCTTTGCTTCTACACTGGAGCGAATAAAATATTTAATTTCCTAAAGTAGGAATGGAACCTATGACCTGTCACGCTTGTAGTCACACGCTTGTGCCCCTACGCCATGAATGGCCTGTTGCTGTTAATTATTGATGAACTAATGATTGAAAATATATTTTGCAAACAACTGATATTACGTTAAGAAGTACTAAAAAACAATTAAATTCATTAAGCGTAGGAAAATTTGTAATTAAAAAAGTATTCAAAGACGATTTTCTGTAAAAACCTTAATATTGTTTTCATTTTACATTCTTCGAAGAGAATTCGGCGTTTCGCGACAACTCCGCCGACTTTAATTGAATTCTTGAAATACTAATAATCTGAAATGCTTCATTATGTTTCACACTGTATAAGTGGAAATGGATGAAATGTTTCATAACTTTTCAATTATAACTTTAAAGAGGTTCCCTAACGATTTATTCTTGTAATTTTTTAGGTTACACGCTAAATCTCGCACACAGCGGGTTAGACCGAGGGAACCTAGTGTTAAAACACTCTGTTCCCTATTTTTATCCGAATTCTGGAGACAGTGTATTGAATGGCGGAACTTTGGTTCTACATCAGAGCGAAGGGATGATAATACTAAACATATAATTTCTTCGAGTGGAAATCGAACCACAACCTGTCGCGCTTACTGCGTACTCACTTTGTGCCCTTGGGGTACAACTGGCCTAATAATGTATTGTTAAAATTTATTCAACATTTATTATATTCTTTTTATTTTAGTGACTGTATTTAATGTATTCCATGTTTATCTGTAATGATAAGAATCGCTATTATTACAACTATTCTGAAACTTTAGTTCTGTATACAATATATATAGTGCTGTATTGTCACATTTATGTGTTTTTGTGTCACACTTGAATTGTTATCGAAGATTCTCTTGATTTAGAGTTATAGATAAAATATTATTGAATATATTTGTAGACGCTTGAATTGTGCCTCCGTGTGATTGTGACGCGACGGTTGTGGGTACGATCTCCACTCAAACAAGTGAAATATTTATTTACGTTTATTTATTTTCATTTCTTCGTCGAGTCGAGTGCGTCGGGTTCTGCCGTTCAACACGTAATGCCTCCATAATTCGGCAGAAAGTGGGGAACGGACTGTCTTAACACTAGGTTCCCTCTGCTTACTCTGCTATGTGCTGGATAAAGCGAGAAGCTGAAGCTGTTTTAATTATGGTCACGTATCTTAAAAAGAGAAAACAAAACAGAGCACTCTCTCTCTGTCCGTCTTTCAAGTCTAGGCCCCTTTGGAGCACAGAAAAAAATCTAGCTTCTATGTCAATACAATTACAAGTTACGAACATTTTTGCATCGATTTTGGTGCACCTTATATGAAACTAGCCGCGTAATGAAAAAATACGTTCCGTGGACCTATAGGAAATTTGGCTAAAAGTGAGACGGTACTTTACGCCAAAACACCGTTTGGCCCTATATAGGGCCCAGGTTCGGCCTCATATGGAGTACTGTTCTCATCTCTGGGCTGGTGCACCCCAGTATCAGCTTGTCCCATTTGATCGCATA
>DWGR01002835.1:0-13002 GCA_018247715.1 Heliconius burneyi | reverse complement strand
CAGGGAATGAGCATCCCCTTCCCTAACCAACCGGTGTCCGTGAAAAAGCCACTAAGGCTAACAGCATTAATGTCATGTTCGAAAAAAAAAAAAAAAAAAAAAGAAATGTTCCCAATAAATGTCATCTTTTTTTTTGCGTAACTCTTTTTGCGTAACCCACTGATATGTATGCGGATAAATAAGACAACGTTCTTTAGCAGTGGTCACTTTATTACTGATCGTAATTAGCGGACACGACACGACTTAGGGGCGTGGCCGCATATACATCGGGCGGTCGTGGCGCAGGGGCCCAAGGGAGGACGCGACGGTTGGGTTCGATCACCACTCGATGGAATTATTATTTATAACTTATAACTATTATCATTTCTTCGCTCTGGCAACAGATCCGCGTTGAGTTTCACCAGTCAAGAAGCTGTGCCTCGTAAAATTCGGCTTAACACTAGGTTCCTACTGCCTATCCTGCTGTATGCGGGCTACAGCGCGATAAAAATCAAGCTGATACAAAATAGTAGTTTATTCGGTTTAATAAATCTCTGGAACTGGTTGCAATTGACAAAACATTTTTGTGTTGTATAGCTAGGAACATTTATCGATTATATTGTGGGCATCGTGGCGCAGTGAGACAGATTTGTCGTGTCAAAATTTGATAAAGTTGAAAAGAAAAGAGATTTGAAAAGAAATAAATGAAATAAAAAGATCTCTACCATAATTATGCTAACAGTATTTATTATCAATAAATAAAACAGGACATAACTATTATACTTATGATGAATATTCAATTCAAAATACATATCATCAATATTTACGCTACATAAATGCTAAGTAACATAATTGACGTATACGGTTGAACTCAATGCGAGAAAAAAATATATCTTAAAAAACAGTATTAGTATATTTATACCTTTTTAAAAGGTAAGAATATTGTTTTTGAAGTTACTTTAAAATTTATGCAAAAAATATTTAAAAAAATGTCCTACACAATTAGCTCTTTAATAGAATTGAAATATAAACATACTGGCAATACAGAATTTGAACTAATTACCACTATTTTACAAAACACCTTTAGAATTATCTAATTCCATTATGAAAGAACATTTAAACTTAAATTTAATAAATAATCAAGTCTTGTTAGTTTTTTCTTTTTAATAAAAAAAAATTCACACCCAGTCCACTGTAAATACAGACGTCGCGTTTTAAAAAAATCAAGCGTAAAAACTACTTATTTGTATTAACATTTTTTTAATGTTAAATTTAAATATTCTTTATTAACTGACATACTGATAATTTGTATAAATAAAACATATTTTTTAAATCTTTTTTGGAAAAAAGTGAATACATCAAAAAATGTTAACACAAATAAGTTAAGAAAAAATAAAATAAATAAATTATCAGATCTAAAGATATCACATAATTTACAAAAAAATTCGAGTTCAAAAATAAAATTGTTAGTACATTTTTAATTTGTATCTGCTATAATTTATATTTATTAATAAAAAATATTGACAATCGAATTACAATTTTTATTCAACATATCGTGTAAAAAAACCAACACAATAATAGTAATAAAAAAAACAATAAAATCATTTGAATTTCAAAATATATCCGATTTCAGAAATGAATCTTGAATGCTACCAATTAATAGTAAATAATAAAAAAATAACAATATTATTGTCGTTGTACTTGATTTTTTATATTATATTACTATGTTAAGTATAGGCCACAAATAATGTTTTCGAGATAAGTAGCAATACATTACTTAAATAATAAGTACATCAGATTGTTTTAAAAAAGCAACACCATAAAGACTAGATACACTGAGTTCTAATTACAATAAAATATTTGCAAAAAAGAATTAAGCACCTGCAAATAAATATTTTTTACATTCATTCTGTGCAAAATGAAAATTTATAACAGATACTAATACAGTATTTCTATATTTTCAAAATGAATTACATTTTAATTTTTCTACATAATAATTAGCACAGAAAAAATAAACAAAAAACACCAGTAGAAGCAATATACAAGCAACATGTATAAAAAGACAATGCCAATGAATTAAGCTTTAATTTTTTTTTAAATTTTTTTTGACTCAAAATATTACAAAGTACAATCAATAAAGTGCAATCTATATCTAGAAAAACAGTGCGATTAATGTAATTCCTTGTTCGTTTTCTTAAAATTATTTTTTATTCATATAAATATTTTTAAAACTATTATGACGGATCTCTTACCCATGAACATGAAAATATTTTTTGTAGAATAAAAACATTAGAAACACAAAAAAAATTGGATAAAAGTTAAGAAAGTATTTAGACAATAATTTACCACATACCGCATTTTAGAAAATCATATTAAAAATAATTCTAGAATTTATAAAAATATATATATTTGAGAATATCTCCAAATTAATTAAAAAACAAACAAAGGCTGTTTGTTGACTGTAGTGGCATTTGATCTTGTTTAAATTGATTTATACTTTATTTACGAGTATACGTATAAAAAAATCGTAACAGTTCGGTGTTTGGACTTGGATATTGGTATCATTTAATAACATAATAGAACCAAAGATAAAGGTTTAAATTAATGTTTGTGTTCTTTGTTTGCTTTTTTATTTTAATCTTATAAATAAAAAATACATTTTTAAAAATGTTCTTTTGACAAAATTGCTGTAAATATTTTGCTTGTTTTGGTTACTGAAACTTTTAAATAATAATAAAAACTATACTTTTCATTATAAATATAGAATGAAAGAATATTATCATAAGAAAACGGAAATAATGTGGACTAGGAAGTATACGAGTATAATGTAATTCAAGCGGGCGAAGCCACGAGTAGGTCGCTGGTGAGTTTATAAACAAATTAATTATTTATTTTATACTTTCTTTTTTTTATTCTACAAAATGGCACACGATAATGACATTATAATTTTTTTAAGGCCGTATGTGACAATAATTTATTAATCTCATCACTATATTTTTATTTATAACATTAAATATATTTTTATTTATATTTTTTATTCGTGTTGGCAACACTAGAATGTTACCATAATATGAAAATTGGCATTTATAATAATAAAAAAAATATTAGTTTATTTATATTTGGCGCAATATTATTAATTGTATGTTATTTACTTATAATCTGTCTCATTTATATTTGCATGTAATTTGTATTTTTAATATCGATATATTAAATTACATAAGTATAATAAAAAATCATTTATGTCGATACTAATTTAAGTATTATTATTAAAAAATAATTAAAAAAGAGTTATTTTATAATAAAAAAATAATCTCAAATTTTAAAATTCAATTAATACTTAAAACGTGCAATGTCATGCAGTAAATAATAAAAAAAAATCATAGTAATAATTGCAATATACAGGTTGCTTTAAAAGTTTATATTTTACTTTCAAAATTCTCTGAAAGTCTGAAATGATGAGACATTTTATATAATTGATAATTACATTATAGTTCTAAAATAACGAAACCAACATTTGGAATCAATTTCTATACTTGAAAAGGAGAGAATTAAGCCACCTGTATAGTTCTAAACAACATTTTGATACACCTATATACATAAAAAAGAGCCAATTTTAGTGTTTCAACAGTTTCTCTTGTTCGTCCGCCCTAGCTGGATACAAGTCTCCGTTTCTGTCCGGGGAGTTGCGGGCAAAGGAGGCTCGAGTCACCGGTGACGCTGATACTGGGTTCGGGGATACCTGTTGAGGAGAATTGTTATTTTGTGTGTTTACGGGGTAGGCGCAATTTTCGAGGTATTGCGTATGGAGTAGCATAGCTCAATGCTGCATTGTCTATAGGAGCGACGAAAAGAAAACAAATAATTTCCCCTGAGTGGGAATCGAATCCACAACCGGTATGTTTATCAGTCACATTCTGAATCTATGAGACTTAATAGTGAGATTTTAGTATATATGTAATTATAAATTGATATTGAAGCATGATAAAATTATAAGAAATAATTTATAATATATATCTCTTTATAGTTTCCTCATGAAAATGGCAAAAAAATTAATGTACCGACCTGCCTCGATGGAGTTTTGTGTTCTCCACTTATACTTATGTCTTCATCCACAGACTGTAGCAACTAGGAAAAAATCAAATAAAAATAGATAAATCAGTTTCACGTCGTGCACGACAGGGTAGGGGACCTAGAGGGAACCTAGATTTGTGACATGCAGTTCCCAATTTCCCGCCGAATTTTTCAAGATATTGCGTGCTGAATGGCGAAACTCATCGCCGGACTTTTTGCCTTGGTACCAGAGCGAAAAAATGGAAATATTAATAACAAAAACTTTTTATTTATTTATATACAGGATTGTGAATTGTGCATAACTGCTGAAAAAAATAGTAACGTAGTTGACTAAGGCTGCTTTTGAGTTCTAAATACACAAATAAAAAATGTTTTTTTTTTGTTTTTAATTCATTAGAATGACATAAAAACCAAAAAAATGTTTGCGAGAAAACTGAAAAGAAAATGTACAATTAAAACAAAAAACTATTTTTTTTGCACATTCTACCAGAGCCGGGGAATTAATATATTTTAAATATGACATAATATATTCCTCCCGTGGGATCGCACCCACAATCCTCGCGTTTACAATCGCACGCTGTCCCATCGTTGTTGACTGTTGAAACACTAACAAAATAACTACTAAATACTTGGGTTTAACTTTATTTTATTTATTTATTAACGTTAATTTAAAATTATGTAATGAATGAAGATTTTTAACATCGTTACAAACCTTTTTGGTTTTTCAGATGTTATATTTATTGATGTTTTTATACTAAATTGTTAAATGGTAATAAATAAATAACTAACATTCTTTGCTTATTTCAAGTCACATCTCTCTTTTCCAGTAACCTTATAACTTTAGCCAGTTGCATTAAAACGAGCTTATCCGAATACGATAATCTATTATCATTATAAAAATCGGTATTTTCATCGATTTTAATATTATTTTCTACAGAACTGTAGAAGTTATCTTGAATACTGTAAGTAATGTCGCATTTGCATTCAATATCAATTCTTTTCTCTTTTTCTAATTTTATCACAGATTTTTTATCTATTTTCGTTTGGTTGTCTTTATCATAAATTTCGTTTTTTTTATCTTTTTCTCTTCTTTCCTTTTCCGGTTCATAAAATGTTAGTAACGAAGTGTCAGTACGAAATTTAGCTTTTTTATCTGTAAAATTATGTAATCTGTTATATCTAATACCATCGTCACAAAATTATGACGTAATGGTCTTAGGTTCAATTCGCGTTAGGGGAAATATTTATATCTATATGTTGTTCGTGTTGTGAGACTTTACTTTACTAGATTGATGTTTTTTAAAGCTTTATATGTATTCTGGCATAAGAGCGTAGAAAGATAATCTAGTGTAGCGACACTCCATTCTCCGCTTCTCACTCAATTTCAAGACTTTGTGTGTATTGAGTAGACCTCAACACCGCGCTTTGACCAACGAGGAAATGATTTTTTATCATTCTCCTGATTGGTGGTCGATCTAAAACCCATTGTGATTACTTATTGAAATCAGATACGTGTCCACGATTTCATTATATTTTGTGCAGTTTTTTATTTTTTGCAAAAAAATGAAGCATTAACACTAACCCTTTTTTCCTTCATCTAAAGACGACCTAACTTTTTCAACATTTACTTTAGATTTAGATATAGAAGTTCCTTTAAATTTCTTGTCTTTAGCAACATCGAATAAACTTAAATCTTTAGTAGTACTCGCGATTTCTGCATCAAGTTTCTTTTTTAGAAGTTTTTTAATTTTAGCATTTTTTTCTTTATTCATACATTTGTCGAGATCTAAACCAGATTTTTAATGTAAATTAGCATAAGACGATTGTAATTTTATTAAATCATCATCACATTAGGGGATACATGTATTTATATGTGGCAACTTTAAATAGACTCAAGACTTACCCTAACCAACCTAATCACATTTTCTTCTTCACTTTTACATGAAGACAAAGTGGCGGAACTCAACGCCGCGCTGAGATAGACTTATATTAAATAACTTATGCTAAGAACTCTGTTATATTTATTTCATTAAAAAGTGTGCACAAGACAATAAAAATCGAACCTAAGAACTACCACTTCTTAGCATAAATTATTTAAGAATTATATTAAATAATTTATGCTAAGAACTCTGTTATATTTATTTTATTAAAATGTGTGCACAATAAAAAACTAACCATTTTTCCCATCTTCTAAGGATGATCTATCTCTACCAACATTTAGTTTAGATTTCGATTTAAAAATGCCTTCTAATTTTTTGTCTGTATTAACATCGAATAAAGTAAGATCTTTAGAAGTACTAGCGACTTCTGGATCAAATTTCCTTTTAAGATTTTCTTTAATTTTAGCATTTTGTTCTTTATTTGTACATTTGTCTAAATCAATACTAGATTTTTTATTCAAATTAGGATGAGACGATTGTATTTTTTTTAAATCCTTTAAAAATGTTTGTTCAACATCTAAAACATCTTTCGCTTTTAATGCTGTAGCATCGTCATCATTTTTAGCTTCTTTCGACTCTAAATTGTTTTTATTATCCGTTTTCCTTTTTTTTTCTATTATTTTATCTATGTCACGTAATAAAATGTCACTTTCAAATCTTTTATTATCTGTTTTCAAATATTTAGACGATGTCGGTATTTCATCATTGACAAATAATTTATTTTCTTTTTTAAGATTAATAATGTAAGAACTTTGTGATATTTCATCTGGTTCTTTGATAACATTTGTTTTTGTATCAGCTATTTTATGTTCATCTGTGCTTAGTTCGATACTTAAAGATGTGATGGTAGATGATGTGCTAGGCATATTTTGTTTTTGTTTTAACTCCATTATATTTCGAACGGATTCCTAAAAGATTATTAATAATTGTTGTTTTCTAGTACTAATTCTAGACTTTTTACATTAAATAAATAAAAAATAGATAAAGTTGATGAGGGTTTATTGATTTTGATAAAACTATCAATTTTTAAACAATTTCCAATAATATTTACTTAACTAATAACTAACAATTTCAAAAAAATCAACAAAACTAATGAATACTTCAAGCTAAAAATATTTTAATAAATTAAATTAAAGACTACATGAAACAATTGAATTGCTTTAAGGAAAATCAAATCTACGACCTATGTGAAATAAAAAAAATTACAGAATAATCTTGCTCCTGTATCACTGATGTACTCGATCTTGATAATTTAAGAGGCATTTGACTATTTATCGAAGAACGTGTGATCTGTTATAAGATTTTCAAATTATTCGTGAATAATATGAAAGGATATATAATAATGTTTAAAGTTTGTTTGATTAATACTAATAATCTTAGGAACTACTGATTTGAATTGAAAAAATATTTTTGTGTTGGATAGTTCATTTATCAAGGAGGGTTATAGGCTGAAGGCCAGTCTGACTGTTAACGCGACTGGTTGTGGATTCTATTCGCACTCGAGGAAATTAAATATAATATTTTTTCTTTGTTCTGGTGTCAAAGTGCAGCGCGGCATTGAATTCCGCCACTCAACACGCAATGCCTCCAGAATTCTTCGAAAAATGGGGAACATCGTTTTAACACTAGGTTACCTATGCCTACCCTGCTTAATACGGAATACAACGTGAATATAGGTGATTTTTTTGTGTTATATCGCTCAATGTAACAATTTCTGCCGAATTCTGGAGGCATTGCGTGTTGACTGGCGGAACTCAACGCCGGGCCTTCTCTCGTGGCCAAAGAGAGGACATGAAAGAATTATTTCATTTTCTAAAGTGGGAATCTAACCCACATCCTGTCGCGTTTACACTCACACGCTTGTGCCCATGTCACGCCAAGCCATGACTGGCCTGGCTTTCCTTCCTAGTTAGTACCTACTATAGAAAATACTCGATAGTAAAAATACAAGTATCAAACATCAAACTTGAAAAAAGTCTGTAATAATAAAGCTTAAACAACTATTGAGACAAAGGAAGGAAGAGTCGTGATGGTTGCAAGTTCATTTCCCACATTTTTTTTATTTCAAATATTATTATTTTCTTAGTTTGCTTAAATGAAGGGCATTGTAAAATTACGCCACATTATATAAATACATAAAGAATGCAGAAGCTCGAAAAATGGTATGTTAAGTTAAACAGTAACCTAATGAAAAAAATATTTACCCACAACTTTCAGTTGATTTCTATAATATTAATCTTACCTTATCGACTTCGGTGTCGAACTGTTCGTTAGTACTGCCTTTGGATAATGCGCCTTTTTCCATTAGAGTTGCTCTTTTAGCCGCCAAGTATAATGAACTGGAATTAATATTAATAATAATCTGCAGTAAATAGTAAATGGGTTTGACCAGTGCAGAGAAGAATTTGAGGAAGCTCTTAGGCTTACCGATAATCTTAAATTACAAAGGCTAAGGAATATATCTGTACATTAGAAAATAATAATTTAAAACAAAAAACCTCTCAAACCCAAAGCCTATTTGAAGAGCTGGTTGGGAATACACCTTCCCTGGTTTCTCCAGTCATCACCTATAAAAATGACATTTTAACAATAGATTTGACTGGTGATGAGTCGGTGACTTCCAAACCAATTCTTATTAGTAGTAAAATAAATTAAAAATATATCAAAATAAATAAATATATTGAAAAAACACAGCAGCTATTAAAAACAAGAGATATTTGTAAAAATTACACCAAATTAGCCGCTGAAAGAAAGATCTTAAAAAATAATCTTAAAATATTTTCTGAAAACATGGTAAGTAAAAAGTCATTATACGAAGCTGAGGTGAGTTCCTTACAGTTAGAGATTGCCACTTTGCATAATTAATGAAAAACCATTTCTGACAAATATGAATGTGCTCAGAGACAAATTGCAGAGCACATATCATATGGATGAGCTACTTAAAATGAAGTACTCATAATTCAGAGCGCTTTGAGTCACTAAAAATTATGTCTGCGAGTGTCAAGCGCTCACACGCACACAATCTCAGGCTGATGGAGTTCAGGACAGCTTTATAGAGATTAAAAAGTCACAACCCATACCCACACAAAATCAATAATCATAAGTAATATTGTAGTATATAGTGACGATCTGGGGAAATCAGTCAGTATTACGCTATTGTATGCCGGGAGCTAGTTACTCCCAAATAATGAATAAAATTCTAACTAATAGTAACGAAATTCTACTAATATTAATGACTAAATAAGCCTATTTCCTTGTACAAACCGCTTGTTATTATTAATCTCCCAATAAAGCAAAAAATCGCTGAAAAATCTCGCACATTGTCGTGGAACGAACATGTAAATCATATATTAAACAAAGTCTCGGCGCTCCTGGGGTCGCTACAAAACATTGTAAGGTGTATACCGTGTAAAATGCGCTACTTGATTTATAATACGCTAGTCAAGCCCCACTTGCTGTATCTGGTTGAGGTTTGGGGTAGTGTCACCAAAACAAAATTATCAAACGTACAAAGAGCTCAAAACAAATGCATTAAACTGACATTTAATTATCTACGATTAGCATCAACTAAAATAATTTATGAAAACACAGGAATAATGACAATTCGCCAACTGTACGTTTACAACATCTGTATCTATATACGAAAAAAACTTAATAAAACCGTACATAACAAACATACATATATCCTTTACTAAAATACAAGACGTTAGTGGACGTTCTATTCGTGAATGCCGAGCTAGTTTATTGGTGTTGCCCAGAACAAGGACCAATTACGGTAAAAAAATGATAACTTTCGAAGGAGCACAATTTTACAATAAAGTACCATCACATATAAAAAATGTTAACTCATTTAACACATTTAAATTTCAATTGAGAAAATACGTGCGCGATAATTATTAAAAATGTGTACAAAATTTACCATTTTTGTCACAATAACCAAATCTTTACCTTTTTCTTTTTATATTTTAATATATACATCCATAAATAGTCAGAATGTAGACGCGATGGTTATTTGTTCTATCTTCATTCAAAGGGAATGAATGCATCATTATATTTATATGAAATAGGGAGCAACTTTATTTATTTATAAATAAAAATTAAAGAAAAATGTAAAATAAATTATATAATTCAAAATTATTTCTTTATGTTATTTAAATAAATAAATAATATAGAAGTAAAATAAAGATGACTTTATTGTCCAGTTAAAATATAAGTTTCAATAAGGTTATAGCGACGATTAGGATATGTTCGCAAATAAAAAAAATACAAATTTGAACCCACGTACCGCCTCACAGCCAAATAATAGACGTCGGCCACCGCTCGCACTGAGTAGTCGGGTACAAATGTATGACGGAGCATAGCTTCCATACTTATATTTTGTAAGGAACCCATCGCTGATGGCGTCGGGGATTCAGCTGCGGATCAACACAAATAGCTAATTACTAGGGTTCCGTATCTCAAGCAACTAAAAAATAAGAATCACTTTGTGGCAAGACCATTTTTTTTCCGAGAACGAACAGTTATATCGTGTTAAATAAAAAAGATACATTATCAATGTATTTTATTTCATACAAAATAAGTGCATACATCTGTAAACTTAAGTTTGTCAACTTCTTTGACTATTAACCTATGGAATACTCGGTTGACCTGTCCGAGTCACACTTGACGGATTTTTTTTATATTTTTACCCATAACTTTATTTATATTATCATCTACTAAAATATTACGTTCTAGTTGTAATAAAATTGGGTTATTTAAAATAAATTAAATAATAATGGCTCGATCATTAACGGCTTAATTGGTGTGGGTTCGAGTCCTTATATGTTAAACATTTTCACATGTTTCTATATATTTTTCTAAAACTCACCAAGTCCCACATTCTGCGTGAGGGCCTGCACCCCAAAGTAGGTGAAGGGCCCCGCCTCGAACACTAGGTTCTCCCTGCCCACCGTCACCTCCACGCGCCCCTCCAGGATCAGTACGAAGTAATCCACCTGGAAAAAAATATCCAATTTTTTCTTTTGCTATACAGAACTCTAAGTACGTGAGTCCACTAAAAAAAATAAATCATCAAAATAGCTCACCGGTTTTCCTTGCTGATAAACATAAGTGCTCAATTCCCTTTTAGTTTTCCCCTTCATTTTGATGTAATGTATGACATCTTGCTTCAGAAGCCTCCGGAGCACTGTCTCGGATACCGTGTCAGGTTTGAACACGTCCACGCCTACGGGAACATTATTATATACTAACGATCCACTCGCGGTTTCGCCCGCTAATTTTACAGTTATTATATTTAGTTACTTATCTACATTACTTGCGTATTTTAATAGCATTATCACTTTAAAGACAATATCTACGAGGGGTGATCCAAAAGTAATGGTAATCGGTTATTGCCAGTAAGCATAAAAATCCTAAAAAAAAATTTTTTGCTTGTTTGTACCTTTCGTTTTTTAAATATTTATCTTTATGATCGAATTAATCTGTCAATGCCTTTTTTTGTGCCATATTGACATATGCGCGCTTGCGCTATGACTAGCGCGTTTGACAGGTGACAGATCAGTTTTTAAAAAGAATTGTCAAAATAAATTCAATTGCGAAAAAGATATTGTCTTTTGAACATGGATCAAAACAGTGAAAAAATTCGACATATTTTACAATATAACTTCGACAAAGGATATAACGCGACGAAATGTTACAAAAAAAATTGTAGACTTTATGGGCAAATTATTTTATCGGAAGTCACAGCACGCAAACGGTTTGCACGTTTCCGTTCTGGAAATTTTTATGTTAAAGATGCGCCTCGCTGTGGTCGACGAATTATTAAAAACGTCGATGAAATAATGCAATTGGTTGATCAAAATCGTCACATTTCATCTCGTGACATAGCTACAGACATTACCATTGCCCACAAAACAGTTTTAAACAATTTGGAAAAGGCTGGATACAGAAAATAGCTGGATGTTAGATAGGTGGAAGCTAGGTACCTCATGAATTAACGCCACAAAATTTAATAAACCGAATTTCGATTTGTGAATCGCTTCTAAAACGAAATGAAATCGAACCATTTATGAGGCGAATGATTACTGGTGATGAAAAATGGATTACATATAACAATAACGTGCGAAAAAGATCATGGTCCAAGAAGGATAAAGCTGTACAAACGGTGGCAAAACCAAGATTGACGCCACGGAAGGTGATGCTGTGTGTTTGGTGGGATTGGAAGGGAATTGTGTATGATGAGGTGCTACCAAATGGCCAAACAATTGATTCTTCTCTCTACTGTCAACAATTAATCAGATAACATGATGCAATTGAACAAAAACGACCAGAAATGATCTATAGAAAAAAAATTGTGTTCCATCATGACAATGCCAGACCACATGCAAGTTTAATGACTCAAAACAAATTAAAGGAAGCTTGGTTGGGAAGTTTTGTTGCATCCACCATATAGTCCAAATATTGCAGACCGAAGCGAAGCAAAGTCACCAACTACAAACGGTGTTCACAAGCCGCGGTCCTAATCTAAAGGACACGCCTTTGCGACGTTTGCGACATTTGTTGGTGCCTTCCACGGTAACCAATCCAAGGTCAGAGCTCTTCTAGCTCGGCCTCCCAAAACCCGGTGAGGCTGTAGAGGTCCATATGGCTAACAGCATACTGGTCAGTCGAAAAACAAAAAAAAAACGCGGGAGGTGCATTCAATTGAATACGGACCGACGAAGAGATAACATCGAAAAAAAAGAAATTAGAGCAGTTATCAAATACCTGTGTTTTAAAAAAATGTCTACCAAGGACATACATGGTGACTGGTCGGAGTGTCGTTCCCATTAACCGCGGCAGTCGCAGAACACCCGCAACTCGCCGCGTCTGGCACTACAAGTCAGCAGATTGGGATGGGATGCGTACATTTTACTCATCTTATCCCTGGGGGCCGGTTTGCTTCTCTGCTGATGATCCTAGTACCTGTGCCGCTGCTGTTGCCGACGTGGTTCTGCAGGGCATGGAACTTTAT
>DWGR01002834.1:0-13003 GCA_018247715.1 Heliconius burneyi | reverse complement strand
AATTGATGCATTCTGCACATCAAAGGGAGTATTCAACTGGAAATTGAGAGTTATTTCTACAACCGTTCGAATCGTTGAAATTTTACTGACAATTTGTCCAAATGTCAGTAGTAAAATATATATTTAAATCTTTTTGCGACTGAAAATTTGTTATGTATTTTGTATGTTTTTGTTATCTCGATATTGCTTAAAAATGTAAACAAGGTTGGCATAGGGAACATGGGAACCTAGTTTAATACTATACTTAATTTAATACTATACCTAGTTTAATACTTTACTAATATACTTCGGTCTCCACCAAAATACTCCGTTCTCGACTTTCCACCAAACTCTTGAAGCATTGCATGTTGAGTGACGGAACTCAACGCCGCGCTTATTTTCTTTACCAGAGTGAGAAGATACTTTTTTTAAATACTTAAAAGAAAATATTTAAAAAAAGTATTTCCCTGAGTAATAATCAAACCCATAACCGTCGCGCTACGGCGTAGGGGCACAGACGTTCGACTTTAAACGGCCCCAATATATTGTTGTGTTACAAATATTTATATTTCAGTGACATAATAACGAAAATGAATACTAAATTAAATTGAAATATAGCTTTCAACCGTTTTATTACTTTTTAATCTAAATCTGAATACACTTTGAGGCGAATCGTTTATTTATGTAAATTTTATTTGGATTTGGTGGCATTTTCATATAAAATACCATATAAATACAGCATATTGTATTTTATTCATTAAACAACGCTATCGCGTCGCAGCACAGCTTCTGACTGTAAGCGCAAGGGATGTGGGTTTGATCCCTGTACGTGAATGTGAATTATTTTTATAAATAAATAATAAGTAAATAAATAAAATAAACACTATTTTTCATTCACATGTGAAGATAAAACTAATGTTGACTTCCGCAATATAACCCGCAATGTCTCGAAAATAGGACCGAAAGTTCCTAACAGGGAGTATTATCGTCTGATTGTTAACTGTAAGAGGCCATCGTGGCGCAATGGTGTGGCTGTAACGCGACGGTTGTGGGCTCGATGCCCAATCGAAGAATTGAAATATTCATGTAAGTTTATATTTCCATTTCTTCGCTTTGGTGTCGAAGTAAAGTGCGGCGTTGATTTCTGCCACTCAATACGCAATACCTCCAGAATATGGAAGAAAGTGGAGAACGGAGTGTCTTAACACTAGGTTCCGTCTGCCACCTTGTTGTGTCCGGGATACAGCGTGAAGCTGTAAGCTGGGTAGTTCAGTTTCTTCTTTACCCGGGTGGAAGAAGCATAAATAGCATTCATTGGACTCTACTTTAGCTCGTTTACAGCTAACTTACACTATGATCTTGGTATAATACTTTGGTATAGTACTTAATTTTGACTGTTGACTTTTGAAGAATTGCGTTTTTTAGGTATATAAAAGGAAAAACCTTATTAACCGACTTCTGTAAAAAAAGGAGGTTATCAATTCGACTGTGTTTTTTTATGTTTGTTACCTCAGAACTTTTGACTGGGTGGACCGATTTTGGATGATTTTTTTTATTTGAAAGGTAGTGCTTCCCATGTGGTCCCATTTTTTTATTTATTTTTTCTGACAATGGTATCTATGAGAAAATCACATAAGTCTTATATTTGCATTCGGTATGTACGCGACAAATGGGCGAATAACTCAATGTGGCGTCAACTGATTTGATTGAACTGACCGATAATTTTTTTTATTTGAAAGGGTACACTTCAACGATAGTCTGGTGAAAGTTTGGTAAGGTTCCGATTGTGGGATCCGTTCAAAATTGATAAAGTTTGTTTTTTTTTATGGTAAAAATTTTATTATACTGTAATATTGTTTTACTTCAACTGTTTTCAATGATTCTTTTTTTATTTGAAAGGATACACTTCAAGGATAGTATGGTGAAAGTTGGTGAGGTTCCGATAATGGGATCCGGTCGAAATTGATAAAGTTATAAGAATATTTCTATTATGTTTGTTCTTCTGAATATACCACAATGTTAGTTTGCATTTTGTGTTAACTGAAATTTTATATAGGACAACAACTACCAATCGTTGACTACCACTACCACCAGCGCCACTCCTTTACGAAAGCTAATGCTACAACGACCTTACTACATAGCCTTACCTAGATCTTACTACATATTACTAAGCTACAACTACAACTACCTTACTACAATATCAAATTACTAAGCCAGTTTGTCTTAATTGACACCGACTTCAAAATTATAAAATCTTTGTAAAATTATTTTGTTACTTTTTAGTTCGTTGGTTTTAGAAGTCGGTTTTTCTTTTTGTTAAAAATTAATTTTTTTTACTGTTATTTTCACATAAAAAGATTGCAAAGGCGTATTTATATACTTATTTTGCACATTTATATAACATTTTTCTTTTTTTGCGTTGACTTCTGCCACTCAACACGTAATGCCTCAAGAACTCGGCAGAAAGTGGAAAACGGAGTGTTTTAACACTAGATTCCCTCTGCTATGTGCGGGATACAGCGTGAAGTTGAGCCTGTCTGAAAATATTTATTTATTAGATACATTTAGAAAAGATATAACTGAACTTACTACATACTGTTTTTAATTCCATTAAAAGTCTTAAAGTTTCATGTTTTTAGATTATAGCTATATCATTGACTGTCGATTCTAAAGTGTATTAAATTACTAATTAGCTGTGACACCGGTTTCGCATCTACTTTACTAAGATTTTCTTTTGTTACACGTTTTCTTCTTTTTTCTGATCAACGATAAAATAAAATAATAATATAAGCAAAATAATTATATTTTATTTCAACCTACAAAAACTTACGTCTTATAATATGTTAATTTACTATTATTAAATTATTTATATACGAATAGAATAGAACAGAGTGGAATAGAGTGGAACAGAGTGGGGCAGAGTGGAACAGAGTGGAATAGAATAGAATAGATATACATGGGTTAAAATAAGTACATAAAATTAAATAAATTTAATATATAAGGTTAAGGCGTAAAAATTAAATAGAAAGTTATACGAGCAAACAAAAAAAAACAAAAACGTATTGTATTCTTCAGCTTCACGGATAGACTGAGAGACCTAAAATCCTAGTGTTAAGACACTCGGTACTCCACTTTGAATGAAATATTTCATATATATCTTTGCTTTGGTAATGAATCAAAATACGGGGTTGAGTTCCGCCACTCAACACGCAATGCCTCAAAACTTGTTTGAAGAAGTGTCTTAGCACTAAATTTAAATTTCAGGTTCCCTCTGTTGCCACAGAGGTACGTACATATAAAGCTAAAAAAATTAACAAAGTAAAAATGTACATTAAATAAGAAAAACGTGCATTAATTATTCTCTTTAAAGGAAAAAATGTCAAGAGCAGAGCGGAGCCACAATGACAAAGAAAAGCGATGCAAATGGAATAGAAAAAAAAGGGAAATTCCTCTGTCACTAGCAGTAATAGTACTATATGATTTGTTATTAGGATCTAATGAGTAGTATTCTAACTTACTCTAAAGTACATAGTTGATTAAAAATCATTAAATTTAAGAAATGATTCAACACAAAAAAAATCTATTTGTATATTTATTTTGTTGAGAGAGCAGAGCATCTGATTGTAAACTCGGTAGTTTAGGGTTTGGTCCTTATTTGAGGGTTCATATTTTTTCTTTTTTTATACTTCATGCTGTATCCCGCATATAGCAGAGAAGGTACCAGGAATCCAGGATTAGACATTCTGGTCCCTATTTTCGGCCGAATTCTTGAGGCATTGAGTGTTGAGTGGCGGAGATCAACTGACCAAATCAAATCCACTACTGTCGACTTTAGCAGAATAAACTCATATTTGTATATTCATGTATAATTTACATCAGGCAAAATAACATTTCAATGCTAGTTAGTGGAGAGCTTGCGTCTAACCATCGCCTCCGCTGGCGGTTACCACCAAGCAATGTGGAGACCACATGAGGACATTGGCTTTGTAGATATGATATAAGATTAATAATTCGTAGCTTGTATAATAATAATAATATAAATTATAATCTGTGGTATACATATTATGTATACTACAGATTCTAAATATATTGTTATATATTTTTTTAATTAGTTAATGCATTAAATAATGTAAACTTACACAACACACAAGCGTGTGCAACATTAATGATTCCCCTGAGTGCGAGACAAACCCACAACCCTCGTGCAGGCAGACGCCGTACCATTGAACTCATAATAGTGGACTATAGCGAGCAATGATCATTTTAAATATATAAGAATATCCTGCACTTACGAATATAGGGTTAGGTTTAATGAAGGAACGATAAGCTCAAGTAATTAAGTCTGGGTAAAACCTAAGAGTATTATAATTTTGGCACTTTCCTCTCCATATGGCCTTGATGTGGGTGACAGGATGCTTAGCATGAAATATTTTTGTTTGAATATATTCATGAAAAAACTCTAGATTATGATTTTTGTACAAGTGTCTATTAACTATGATATGGGTGAAATATTTATATGCATGGAATTGAATTTCGCCTTTCAATTTTAGACATTGGTCCCCAAGCCTGAGCGGAGAGTGGAGACAGAGAATTATAACACTATATTTAGTTTAGAATCTTGTATATACAGGATAGAGCTCGATAATTTTTTTTTCTAATATCTTCATAGACAAAAGGCAGCAACGAAATAAATAATAGAACGAAAAGTGAAAAAAGGAGTGTTTTAACACTACGCTGCCAAATACCCTTTAAATGAGCCCGCGAGCTGCCTACTCAGATATTTGCATAATAGCTCTATAGATACGCCGATATGGGACACGCACCAGTTTCAATGGAAACTCTTTGGAATCATTCTGTACTGTGTTTCTTATTACAAAAGGCATTGTATGCCTTTGAATGATGTTATAGCATTTTTTACGATAACTTTTGTAACACTTTAATAGGACAATCAATGTTGTTCGTGTTTTGTGATGCTTGGCTATTATATTTAGAATTTTTTAAGTACTTTTATTGCATAAATTATTGATTTGGAAGAATATAAATAATAACGTTATGTAATATATTATAATAAATAGGAAATATTTTTTATGTTATTCACATCAATCCTAGCTTAGTAAATATTAAAAATTTGTATATTAGTAAAAAATAGTAATCATTTGTGATTGCTATAAATATAAAAAACGTTAATAAAATATATACTGAAATATTATTGAAAAAAGTCGATCGATTGAAGTGCGGACTCGCCCATAAGCAAAAATAAATAAATATTATATGAAATATCGGGTTTTCCATTAAAAACATAACAATTTTATTTATAAATAAACCTTAGAAATATTTGAGATGTTCAGTTTGGACTTATTAAAGATGTAGTGCAAGCGTTACATTTTAAGAATAAAATTTGATTTTGGCCATATTACCATCAGGACCTCGTTGACAATTATCAATTTTTTGAACCCAATTTTCGACAACTCTGGCACACATTTCGCCCGGAACGTTGGCAATTTCGCGTTAGATGTTGTCTTTGAGCTCGTTTAAAGTTGTTAACTTGTTGGCATAGACCAATGACTTGATGTGGCCCCATAAAAAGAAGTCCATTGGCGTTAGATCGCATGAACAAGGCGGCCATTCGACCGGACCGTTTCTCGAGATAACATGTTCACCGAATTTGCCTTTCAATGGATCGATTGTAACGCCTGCTGTGTGGCTAGTAGCACCATCTTGTCGAAACCACATATCGTTGATGTCAAGTCCATCCAATTCTGGCCACAAATAATCTTCCAACATAGCACGATAGCGCTCTCCATTGACGGTAACATGACGGTCGTTTTCATCCACGAAAAAATACGGCCCAATCACACCTCCGGCATGAAAACCGCACCAAACAGTATTTTTTTACGGATGCAACGGTGTCTCAAGACGCACGTGTGGGTCTGTTGCTGGCCAATAACGCCTATTTTGCTTATTAACAAAGCCATTGGGCCAGAAGTGAGCTACGGCCGAAAATTGGAGTAAGCGCTCTTAAAGTTGCGACCACCGACTCAGAACTTCGTTAGTAATATTTAATCACTTCCAAACGTTCCTGGTTCGTGAACTTTACCACAATGAAAATGTTGTCTTTAACTAACGTTTTGACATTGACAGTTTATTAAAAAACTTTAAGGGTGCGTTCATATAAAGATACAAAATTGTTGTGTACTTAATAGAAAACCCTTTAATAAATTATATTATATAACATACCTATAAACATTCAATTTTGGGATTTTTCCCTTTATTTGGGTGTAGACTCACGGGAAGTATCCTATAGGTTTTGATTACGTACACTTTTCATACCATTTGAAATGTAGAAAACTCAATGCATAAATGCAGGAAAATCGATGCATTAATGCTCATTTATCTAAAGTGCATTTAATTAGAAGCGTCTGTGCTTTAATAGATCATAGATATATGAGATAAATGGTATTGACAGACAGACTAAAAAGTGATTCCATAAGAGTTCCGTTTTTACTTTTTGAAGTACGGAACTCTTATATTAATTTTCTTAATTAAGATTGCTATGTGCTTGTACACGATAGCACAAAGTGCTATCGTGGTCAAATCTTATGCTGAGCTCAGTATCTATATCTGACATATATATCAATATTATTATTTAGTTTCTTTAGAGCTAATCATAAAATATCTCGAGGCAGTCATGTCTCGGTCGGCATAACGGTGTCAACTCTACTACAACGGTTGAGTTTCACCACTCAACACACAATTCGACAATTCGGTGGAAAGTGGAGTACGGAAGTGTCTTAATGGGAAGTCGTACTTTGTGCATAGTGGAATATACGTCGCTGAGTTACGCCAATTAATATGCAATTTCTCAAAAATTGGGATAGTATTCTCCAAACTACGCTCCATATATATACCCTACCCAGCTATATGCCGAATATAGCATTAAGCTGATATACCTACTCAAAAAATTAAAAAACATATAAAAAACATTTTTTCCATTAAAAAACACATTTTTCATAAAGTGTTAACATACAGGAATAAATAAACACGAAGCTAAGTACTAAAGAATGCTCGCATTAGAAAAGTTCTAAATGCTAATAAAACGAACACCTCGGTAACATTCTTCTATGAATATTTCATGTTATTGTATTGGTTACACGAGAATATCGTGTGCATGTTACTTTGTATGGGATTAAGGGTTCCGTATAGTAATTTTATACACTTTTACTACGATTATTTAACCCTATTCTGACAATATTACTCTAATATACTATATATAACCATATTAGTTCTTTGACGGCGTGGGTGGCGTTTAGATCTACAGCTCAATGTATAATGCCTCAAATGTGAGGAAAAAGAGGAGAACGAGACATCTTCACTCTAGGTTCTCTCTATCTATTCTAATATATGCAAAATACAACGTAAATTTAAATTAACTGTTTAGAGGCAATTATATGATTCTTTTTTTATGTATATGCTCAATATTCATTCCTAGCCAAATATATTTTAACCATTAAAATATTAAACACATATCCTATAACCTTGTATGTTTAAAAACTGAAAATAACACTTCTTCGCTCTGGTGTCGAGGCAAAACGCGGCGTTGAGCTCTCCCACTCAACATGCAATGCCTCCAGAATTTAGCAGAAAGTGGAGAACGGAGTGTCTAAACTCTAGGTGGTTTCACTAGGTGGTTTTGATATAAAATGTTTATATATTCGAGTTCTTAATAACGAAACGCGATTCCACATCAATTAATTTGGACTACTTTATCTTGATATCCTCCAATCAATTTAATTAGATTAATTGTAGTTAATTAAATTAAATAATCGAATTAATTTTATTAATTAATACTAGAATTAATCGCATTAAATTGATTGGAGGATATTACAACTAGTTGTGAATTCTCACAATACTGACTTTAGTATAGTTACTATTATTTTTAATGACATTCAATTTAAGAAATATTCTTTATTACCGTGAAAAATGAAAATTTTGACATTTTCTACAAACTGATAGATAATGGCTGTGGGTTCGATCTCATTTTCGTACTCTGATAATATAATATGTGTCAATAGTGTGCATCTCACTTCAAGGGGAGACAAGAGTGTCTTAACATCTTCTGCAGGAGAAAGGAGAAAATGTATAAATATAGAAATATATGTATATAATAACATAAGTCTAGTTCTAAGTAATATCTAAAGGAAAAAAAATAAAATGTATAACGTCACAAAAGATACGGACCATAAGTCCGTAGTGTAGTGTAAAACATCTCCAATCTTTTGATCTCTTGCTTCGAGCTCAAAAAAACTTTTAGTAGATACCCTCTTAAAACATATTTTACTTTTATAAAGCTTAAAATTATAACATTTGAATAGTCTAACAACGCAAACTATAATTTAAAAATATATTGTTACATTAATAAGTTCATTATTATCACGGGGATCTCTAAAAAATAATCCGACGCAAGTATCGGTTGAAGTAAATTGGCTTTTTATACGGACCCTTGCACCTTCAGCTTCGTCGGTCGGAAGGTACTTCAATTAAATTTCCATTTGTTTCACTTACTAAATAGATATTAAAAGATTTGTGATGTTGATTTTATTGTTGCAGTTATTTGTTAGAGCTGTTAGACCTAAAGAGAGAAAACCTAAAAGTCACGCTTTAATACATTAAGTGCTTGAAGTGCTATAAAAATATTCTTGGAGCTATTAACTAAGGTATGAGTCTAGTCACCAAGTGGTTATTAATAAGTTTGCAGGTCCTGGCTACATCATCAGCCCTGCCCCGATGCTACCATTATTGCATTGTCACCGCAACAATGTATTTCATGATATTTGAATATTTGAAAAGTCTTAAGTTGTTGTTTTAGGATTATAAAAAAAAATCAAATCAGCTTCACGCTGTGTCCCGCACACAGCAGGATAGGCAGAGGAAACCTAGTGGTTAACACACTCCGTTCCCCACTTTCTGTTGAATTCTGGAGGCCTTGCGTGTTGAGTGGCAGTACTAAGCGCCGCGCTTTGCCTCGACACTTCCATTCCCTGTTTTCCCATAATTCTGATGGCGTTGCGTTATGAGTGGCGGAACTTAGCGCCGCGTTTCGAATCAACACCAGAGCGAAGAAATTAAAATATAAAATATTTGACTTCCTCGAGTGGGAATCGAACCATATTAGTTGCGTATTGCCAGCCACACACTTGTGCCCTTGCGCCACAACTGGCGCCAGTTATCTAAACAAATAAACGTTTATATTAAAAGCATTAGAAGCACTGTTTCTAATATATGCTCTACCAGCATACAATATGTAGATGGCTTCGGGAAAGTGCATAGGGATTTGCATGTTGGAATTTCTAAATACTTACATATATAATATATTGAAGCTTATGTTTGAAATGCTTATGATAATAACTGCATTATATTTCAAGCAGAATTAACTATTGCAGAGTTGAATTCTGCCACTTAACACGCGATGCCTCCATCATTTGATTGAAGGTTGGTGGGAACATATTGTCTTAATACTAGGTTCCCAAATTCCTTCTGTTTAGTTGTGATTGATTCTGTTTAGATGTGCTGTTGGTAATAATAAATATTTGTTTCTTGCGTTGAATGGTAGAACTCAACGCCACGCTCTGCCTTTCCCCACTCGAGGAATTGAAATATTTATTTCGCTTCATCGAGTGGGGATCGAACCCATAACTGTCGTGTTACAGTAAGACCCTTGTGCCGCTGCGCCACGACGGCCTCAATTTATTATTTAAATCATATATCTAAATATTGTCTAAAGTGGAATTGAACCTAGAACAAACGCATTCAACCGCAACAATATGTTTAAATAAAGATATTAAAAAACTCGCATAGGGTAGGAGGAGACTAGTGTTAAGAAAATGTTTTCCCCAGAATTTGAGACATTGTGAATTGAGTGGCGGAACTCAAAGCTGCACTTCGTCAATCTGAGCGGGAAAGTTTTTTTTTAGTTTAACACTGTATCCTGCACACAGCAGGGTAGGTAGTGGGAACCTAGTGTTAAAACACTCCGTTCCCCACTTTCTACCGTATTCTATAGGCATTGCGTGTTGAGTGGAAGAACTCAACGCCGCCCTTTGCCTCGATGCCAGAGTGAAGAAATGAAAATATAAATTTAAGCAGATATTTCACCTGCTCGAGTGGGAATAGAATCCACAACCAGTCGGTTTTACAAGTCACACCTTGTGCCCCTGCGCCACGACTGGCCTCTTGTAGAAGATTATTAATTAAAATTTAATAACCAAATGTAAATTGTCTTCTTTAATCTACAGATGCAGGTAAACTAGTTCTAACATAAGCCGTTACTATCGCTTATTCCATTTGAGAACAAAGCTGATGCGTAATAATTAAGTGACCATAATGAGTATCCCTCACGTTGGGATTGGATCAATAACGACGCACTGGTGCAGTATTGGTTCTTGGAGAAGAATAGAATATAACGTTTTAAATTAGTGAAGAAAGCAATAAATAAAGGTTTATATTATAGAGAAGAATGATCAAATTGGTAGAGGAATACAGCTGAGGAATGTTTTTGTTTTTTTAAGATGATCTAAAAATAATGAAGGCTCTCCATTCTCCATTTTCTATTTAATTCTCAAGATATTATGAACACGAACTCAACATCACGCTTGGTCTTCTTACCAGAGTGGAAGTCGAAACCACAACTATATTATAATAGATTGTGCCAATACGCGAATATGTAAACAAAATTTTAAAATATTATAAAATATCGAATATTGTGCTTAAAATAATTGGTGATCAGTAAAGTCGGTCGTGACAAGATTGACACGTGTCCTTGAGTGATGGGTGATTGATTGCTCCACGAGCTTCACTGAACCCACGCGGAACGATGTCAGAAATGTGACGGGACATTTTTACACTAGTTCTGTTTGTGAATTTGTACAAACGACAATATACAAGGTTTATAGGTTCTTTTTATTTAAAAAATATTAAGGATAAATCAAAATCAGTTTCACGCTATGATTTCCTTACACATAGTGTCAACACACTCCGTTACCGAAACTAAAATAATTACATCACATTGCTTATTTAAAGGTACCTTCTACTAAGCGGAGTCTCTCAACGCTCTATTATGATTAACCAAACTGGATAATCAACTACATATACAGGGTGGAAGAGCGCTCCTTCTACGGAAACAGCATATAGAATAAAATTTCAAACCCAGACCTAAAGAAATTATTCAAGGTACCTTAGCAGTTTGGACGCAAGCAGTAGGATTTTTTTTTCATTTCACGATTTTTATCCATATCTGTTTGTGTGATGCGTCACACATACACATGCTACTACGAAATTACTACGTATGCGACGTTGCCGCTTTGTCAAGTTTGACAGGTGAGTGCGTTTATTTTGCTAGAAAAATCAACTTTTCTATTTTTGGGAATTTATTTTTTCTGAATTATATTAAACTTTAAAAGGGTAAATAAAACTGTGGTTTTATTTAAAGTGGTGCTTACAATTCCATCCTGTATATTTGTGTCGAGAAACTATTTATAAATTAATATTTTTCTTATTATTTTTTAGCTATCAAATTATTTTTAATTGATCCTATCATGCTAAAGAAAAATACTATAATTATTTCCGTGTACATGCAAATTGTGGTGATGAAATAATCTTTCTCATGAGGTGTTCCCCGAGGGTGCAAACGAAGATCTTAGGGGTTTTCAAGCGTCGTATATGCGCCTTCACCTTCAAAGCCGGACACATTTCCAATCTTCAGAGGTTGTAGATGTCTTATACATGAAGTTCAATACTAGAAAGTCCATCGGTTCATTTGAATATTATTAAAAAAAAATTACTTTATATCTTAAGATTTTTCACTTTATTCCAAGAAACTAGAACCAATCATGAGCCTTAGCCAGCAAACACTGACATTGACATCATTCCCTTTACCCATCAAATGTCAGAAAATGTACAATTTATTCAGCAAAAGGAAAAATGCTTACTTTAAATAAAAATACCCTGAGTCATCTGTACCCACAAATATCATAATTTGTGAAGTAGGGATAGATAACTTAAGTTATTTTTTATACTCCACTATGTATTCGTTGTTTAATCAGTTGCATGGACTTATTTTGTGTGGTATTCTCGTTAGCTAAAATATTTAAAATCCTTTAATAAGCTATGTATTTTCATCAAGGATAGTCCATATTCAAGGATAATCCATAGACGATCCTTTTAAAGCCACACCTTCAATCTTTTTTACTATATAGCAAAGAAGGCAAAGAAAATCTTTAAAAGATCCGTTTTCCGTTTTCCATCTGAATTTGAGACATTGTGAGTTGGACGGCGGTTGGAAGGCGGAACTTAGTCTGCAACTTTTGCGTTGTTCCACGCCTCATTTTAAAATGAAATATTGGGATTGTTTTTTTTTCGAACATGAGGTTAATGCTATTAGCCCTATTGGCTTTTACAGCGACACCATGGGTGGGAGTGAAGAAAATACTCTGTCCCTGAAGAAATGCAAGCACTATGTGGCTGCCTGTGAGGAAGTCGAAGACTGACAAGTAATAGTCAGCCGTCGTGTCGCAGATACACAAACGTATGACTGCAAACGAGTTAAATATTTAAAACTTAATAGCTTTGCTCTAGTAACTAGGCAAAGCGCAGCGTTGAGTTTCGCCTCATAGTACTTCAAGAATTCGGTGAAAAGTGGCAAACGGAAATGTCTTATTGGGAATAGAGTGTCTTAACTCTAGGTTTCCAGTTTTCCTCTGCCTACCTTTCAATGCCACAATACAGCGTGAAGCTGTCAAAAACAAGTGACAAATTTGAATTATACATATATAATTGCACAAAATTTTCTCGTTCACTATCAAAAAAGCTTGTAAACACAAAAACTCAAACAGAGAGCTCATTACAAAGAAAGAACATAAAACTTCGTCATCATATAAAAAGTCACTATAAAGTGAACCATTCCAACGTTGGTGTTTAAAAGCTGTTATTTCTATAATCTTATTTACATACAATGTTGTCGATATATTAT
>DWGR01002833.1:0-13004 GCA_018247715.1 Heliconius burneyi | reverse complement strand
GAGTTTTTGAACGATACCGAACTATGAGATAATGGGACCCTAACTGAACAACGGCTAGAGGCGCCCGGACCTGCAAAACTCTGCGCGTTTCCATTACACGCCTTTCAAAACACCTTCGTCCTGCCAATGTAGAGATAATATACTTATATTTATTGTTATATTAATAATATACTTGTATTTATTCTTTATATGAAAAATACGTGCTTAATTTTGTGTTATTTTGCTATATTTGTGTAATGGTCATTTTTCGTAAATTTTCTTTATGTTTAATGCAATAAAATAGATCATAATTTGTGACCTTAATGGTCATCAATCAAAATAATAAAGTGTATCATAAATCATGTTTTTACCTCAAGAATCCGTTCAGTAAACAGAACTCAATTCCATACTTAGCCTCATTACCAGAGCCAGAAAATCAATGCATTAAATATTCTATTTCTTCGAATGGGAATTGAACCTACTACCTGCGCTATCGTGGCACAGCGGAATTAATACATACATTAATAAATATAAACATAATGGAAGTTAGTGCAATTCGATAGTTATTTTGTTATCATAACATTAGTCCTCTAAGTAAGTCATAAAGATAAACAATCGTTCTAATTCACATTGTATTTCAATATAATTCATTTATTACTCAATTAATTAAAATAATTGCTTAATTTTAGTTCATTTAGAAATAATTTTGCATTTTGATATTATTATACCTATATTTTCGCTAACATATATTTTATGTTAACAACGGCACTACATCCGTCTGATTACAGAACCAGAACTCTAAACCTATCAAACTACGAGCTGTGCAACTCCCACTCGATGGGCATCGATGATTCGTTTTGTAATAATGTAACTTCATTTTTTTTTTATTTCAAAAACCTATATTGGAAACTTAGTAACGACGGCTCAGAACACGTCTGACTTGTATAACGTGGAAACAAACTATTCTTGTAATGGAAGTATTCTAACGAGAATGCAGTTCGATTATATTGAATCAATTGTTTAATTTGAGTTAAAATAAATGATACAGTCAACATAAGTGATAACTTTACATCGCATTATATGCATTTCCATGTTTGCATATGCAAATGTATATAGGTAATTCTGTTTTGGTAGAGTTATTGCAAATTTCAATTAAGGATTTTTATAAGTAATTATAAGAACTGTCGTAATTTTTGTAAATTAAAAACCAACCTCGATATAAATTATCGAGGTTGGTTTATTAATTTACCAAAATGCACTCACTGTCTAATGCACCAATTTAAAAAAAATCTAAAATATAGTAAATAATATTTTAATTTTTATTTTGTCCGGCAAAATATACAGTGCCATAGTAAAAATAAAGATAGACACGAGATAGGGACGAGAAATAAAGATATGCTTGTTACGCCACGTTTTCGCCTCCAAAAAGTTAATAAATCTTTTATGGGTCTCGGTATACGTGTATATAATAAAATTGCGCAGTATATTCTAAATTTGCCACTACCAAAATTTAAAGTATCTGTAATAAAAATTCTGTTCCAGAGGATGAATTCAACCTACTTTAGAGGATGAACATGTCAATGTCTATTGAATGTCATGCAGGATAGATACCAGCTAATGTAATAATTAAATGACTTTGGAAAGGCCCACTGTAGAGTTTCTTGCTGACTCTTCTCAGCAGAACTGCCTTCCAAACTGGAGTTTTGTTTATATGATATTTTTTTATGAACATTCAACAACACAGTGATTTGAAAATGCTTATAATAGTGTATTTGAATAATGAATATTTTGAATTTGAAATTAATGATGTACTTTTAAATAAAAAAATATAAAATAATAAATGAAACAAATTATACATATTTATATAACTAGTTACTATTTAAAATTAGCTATTTCTGGAATCGGTGTTATACTCATATCAAATTAACTACAAGCGAAGAACAGATTTTATAATAAAACAAGTGGAATTCCTCCAACCTACACTCGTCGTAACTTCGCCCATGGACATCTTCAATATCAGTCGAGTTGAGGATACACTGTCTGTGCCTTAGGTCGCTTAAAAGGTAAAAAAAAACAAACTTAATTTCAAGTTATCACATTTATTTTATTATTAAAAGTAAATTAAATAGCAATACAATATTTAGTTTTAAATTTAGTTACATTTATTTGACAATACATTATAAATAGATTTCGTCCTATATAAAAAAAGGCGTATATAGACATAAATATAATTATAAGTCGCCTCTAGACTCATAAGCGTGTAACTGTAGCGCGCTACAGGTCGTGGGATCTAATTCCACTCGAGGAAAAACTTTTATATTTTAATTTTTTCGCTCTGGTGTCGAGGTAAAGAAAGACTATGAATTCTACTACTCAAAATCATTCATGTATGTTAATCCAGATTTCGCTGTCTTAACACTAGAATTCCCTGCAACATGCGGGAAACTAGAACTAACTAACTAACTCACGACAAGACGACGACAACGACGACTAACCTGTCAGTGAACCTATTAAATTAAAAGTTAATGATATAATCTTAAATTCAGATTTAGAAGTGGCAAATACTTTTCAATTTTTTTTCCGAAATACCTATTGAAGTAACACGTTCACTGTCATCATCTCCTTCAGAAGCAGAATCAATACTCAAAACCCATGTAAATATATGTAGACAAAATTTTGTGTTTGAGAATGTGTCACCAGATTAAATTATCAAAACTTTTAAAAGCCTTAATTTAAAGAAAACTGGTGACTTATAAATAATAAACAGGTATATCTGTTTAATTTCTTAAGACATTATAACTAACATTACTCTCCTTATCTAGCTTTAATTTTTAACAATTGTGTAGAATCGGGTTCTTTTCCTGATTTAATGAAATATAGCAAAATAGTGCCGCTTTACAAAAGTGGAGAAAGATCTGACCCTGGAAATTACAGACCAATCTCTGTTGTGCCGTCTTTAAGTAAAATATTTGAACAAAATAATATTTAACCAACTCACAATTTTCTTAAATATTCACATTTGTTTCCATAGTGAGCAATATGGTTTCACCAAAGGCAAATCCACTACGGATGCGGGTGCTGCACTCCTAAAGCACATTTATGGCGCGTGGGAGAAGTCACAAAAATCAATTGGAGTGTTTTGTAATTTATCCAAGGCCTTTAATGAAAGGTGGTCTAGACAATGGTGTAGACCATAAAACTCTGTTATTAAAACTATATCATTACGGTATACACGATACTGCTCTTGATCTTAATGCCTCATATCTAAACCAAAGAATCCAGAAGGTTAGTTAAATAATGTAAAATCATTTGGATCTCCTCTAAAAATGGTCGTTCCACAGTGATCTATTCTCGGTCCCCTTCTATTTTTTCTTTATATTAAGGATCTGCTTTTTTATGTGAAGAAATTATGTGATATTGTTCTTTTCGCTGATGATACCTCCTTAATATTTAAGGTTGACAGGAACAAAATAAAATATAATAAAGTAAACAGTGCATTATCGCATATTCTTCGTTGGTTTGATGTTAATAACCTAATGTTAAATGCTAAAAAAACTAAATGCATTGAATTTGCCTGACCAAATGTTAAAAAACATAATTTTAGTCTAATAATTAAAGGAGAAACTCTCAATGTGTCGGAATCAGCTATTTTCTTAGGTATAACTATAGATTGTAAACTCCAGTGGAACACTCATCTGGAAGCACTTACGGATAAACTCAGCTCTGCCGCGTTCGAAATTAATAAAGTAAGACAAATGACGGACGTTGAAACAGCCCGACTTGTCTACTATAGCTATTTTCATAGTATTTTGTCTTATGGAATGCTGCTATGGGGCAGTGCTTCAGATATAAATTCAATATTTATTCTCGGAAAAAGAGCCGTGAGATATATTTATAATCTAAGAAGTTTTCAAAGATGCGGGCATTATCACAATTGCTTCACAATCTATATTATAATATTGTGTTTGTCCGACAAAATATACAGTGTCACAGTAAAAATAGTGATAGACATATGATAGGGACGAGAAATAAAGATAAGCTTGTTACGCCAAGTTTTCGCCTCCAAAAAGTTAATAAATCTTTTATGGGTCTCGGTATACGTGTGTATAATAAAATTCCACAGTGTATTCTAAATTTGCCACTACCTAAATTTAAAGTAACTGTAAAAAAAAAAAAAATTCTAATAAGTAAGGCCTATTAAACTGTTCAAGAATATTTAGATGATAAATATGCATAGAATTAATGTCTGTTGGATGTCATGCAGGATAGCTGCCAGCTATTGTCATAATTAATTATACCATTGATTTAGAAAAGATAAAAGAAAAGCAACTGTTGAGTTCTTGCCGGCTCTTCTCAGCAAAACTGCCTTCTGAACCGGTGGTAGCTTTTTGTTTGTATGTTCACTCGACCATTTAAAAGTGCTTACATAGTCTATTTGAATAAAGAATATTTTGAATTTGATGTCTATAACCGGATAAGCTCCGCCTGGGCTAAATGGCGGGAGGTCACTGGTGTGGTCTGCGATCGCAGGATACCGCCCAGATTCAAGGGTCTGATAAATAAGAGCATCATCCGACCAGTTGTTTTATACGGCAGCGAATGTTGGCCAACACTATCTTGGCACACTCAGGAGCTTCGCGTCACGGAAATGAAGATGCTGAGGTGGATGTGCGGCGTAACGCGGTCTGACCGCATACGCAACACGTTCATTCGAGGTAGTCTTGGAGTCCGTGACGAAGAACTTCCTAAGAGGGGTCGATACAAGCATACTATAATATATCTATTGAATTCAACTCGTACTCGTCATACTCGTACATACATTATCTTACAGGTTTTAAAAGTAATGTACTCTTCCCTTTCGTTTTAGCAGTTGTAATTTCCAAGCGTAAACGTATTTTAAATATATTTTTAACGTCTGTAACATACTTGCAGTAAACCTGCATTGTTAACAATTATCAAAATTAACATTTCTTTTAAATTTAAACTTGAAAAAATATTTAATTAACACATTACGGCCAATTACTTTTGCATTTTTTTAATCGAAATTAAAAACTTGTTTGTTTTTTTTAGTCAATGTTATACAATATTTAATTATTTATAATATATAAGGTATCATATCTTTGAAACAGGCTGGAGCGAGCATTTCACTCCCAAGGCGTGTTATCATTTATAAAATCATTAATTTGGTAATAACCTTTAACACACAAACGTCTTTTCACAATTTTTTTGAATTGTGATACAGGAAATTCTCTGACGTTTTCTGGGATTCTATCGTAAAGTATTGTCTCATAAAAGAATTACGGATTCGATGCAATCGAGTCACAGGTGCACTAAGTTTAAACCTATGATTATGAATGTCACTTTATAAAACTTGTGTGGTGTGTTTATCCTTATTTAAATAATTTAACTCGTCTTTTATGCACTATTTAAGCAAAAATTAACATTCTGCACTCCTTCTCTCAGTAAACTACGACTTCGCTGTCACAAATTTTTTCCATTATAGATAAATTATTACAATAAAGTCATAATTCTGCATGTAAATACGCAGTATTATCCAACCCACCGACATATTTAGACGGCTTTACTTCACAATTCTTAGCTTTTCTGTTCCTATATTCTACAATTAAGTAAAAGAAGCTACCAACAACCATACTGGCCAGTAAAATATAGGTCTTGGCACTCGTCCTTAAGATTGGAGATATAATGTAGGCAATTATATATCCAATTGATTCCCACAAACTGAAATTAGAGAACGCCGCTTCTTCTCTACCCGGAAACAGGATTCCATAGTACGCTGTAAAAATGAGCAAAACTATTAAAAAGAACATGAGCATGAGATAATTTCACTAGCTTCAAAATTCAAATCAATTGTTTTTCCATGTTTGTAAAAGTACAATCATGGAAAAAAATTGAATTTTGATCATTAAAAGTGGTGGTCTTTATTATTTTAAGGTTATGTTCCACTATTTAGATTTTTTGTAACTTATAGCATAGACTCAAAATAAAGTCTAAGCATGAGCGTAATTTATAAAAAATAATTTTATATGGCATATATCTTGAAAACAGAAAAACTACGGACCATGCAATATTGAGTAAAAAATAGTTGATAATGGACACCTCTATCTATTGTTTCTTTTTCTCTTAAATTACACTGTATATTAAAAAAACGGTTTCGGCCAAAACCAAGACCAAAGCCGAAGTTTCAGTTTCAGTTTGGGCTGAAAACCTTGTTTCGGACGGGCACTAATAGTAATAATAGTGTAACACCTTACCATTTATCTGCACAAGCCAAATAGAATCGCACAGTCCCCACAATATCGCGATAATAAATACGACGTAAGACTGATCGTGCTGCGGCCGCCATATTAGCAGCGACGTGAATAAGCCGAGGTGTATTATGAAAGCCACGCACATCAGTGGTAATCGGCCTGTTACCTATAATTTAAAAATAAGCTGTTATATTAGGTTTATTTGTATTTTGATGAATACGTTAAATATTATGTATCTAAGTGAAAATTAGTTAATTTTTGACTGACATTGTAAGTATTTCTAACGCAAAACAAAATATTTGTGTAATATTAAAGCGATTTTATTGTAGAATTAGTCAATAATTATATTGATCAATAAAAGTTAGTTTAAAATAAAATATATCATTTAGATTAATTACTTCACTCGAATGGGAATCGAACCCACAACTTGTCACTTTTACAGTCACACGCTTGTGCCAGGATCACACATGCCTTGTTCTGAGATGTAGAAAATTTAAAACAATCTGTACGAGTATGTCTCTCTAAAAGGAAAGGACTCTGTCTACGAAAATATTCGAAATGAAACGTCGGATCCCTAAAAATTTATAATGTTACGCGATTAATCCAGTTAAAATAGTTTCATTTAAAATGTTTATTAATCGTAAAAATGAAAGAACTTCGTACGAAAATATATTTTTTTACATCGTTCCTTGCCACTGAGTTCGCTAAGATTAATAATATACTTACTTTAGCTAAATATCCAGTGACGACACATCCTATAGCATCGGCCATCCCATACGTCATCATCACGAACCCCACAGTTCCAGTGCCGATAGAACACGCCACAAAAGCCTGCAAACAATATAACAAATATGATAAGTAACGCCTGTTGTAACTTCAATACTAAATAAGCAAGTTGAAGTAATTTTACATTATGTATCTATAAGTTAACTGGTCCCTTTCCTAACAAATTTTTGCCTATAGATGAAATAGATATGAATGAAGAAACATAGAATGTCTCCAAAATTTAACAGTAATTTACCCCTAACTACTACGAGAAATGCATAAAAGGACTATTTGAAAAATTTCACTATTTCCCATTTACATTACATTTTACACTACATTTTAGGCCTTTTTTAGCTTCACGTTGTCTTCTATAAATAACAGGACAGTCAAAGGGGACCTGGGAATCCTAGTGGTAAGACCCTCCGGCCCCATTATGAAACTTCCGTTCCCCACTTTCCGCCGAATTTTCAATGCATACTGAGTGGACTCAACGTCAACATTTTAACTATGAAGCAATAAAATTTTTAAAGTATTTTACTAATCTTATTACCGCAGTAAAGTCAGCTCCAAAAAACGCCTGTTGCATACCCACAAACACGTTGATAATGACCAACATTAACTGATTGGGCTCTATCAGCAGTTTTAGTGTTACTACTAATAATGCTATGCCCGAGAGACCTGAGCCGGTGTCGTTACGACCGGTGCTGTATCTGAATAGAAAATTAAAATATTTTAATTATCTTAAAAAAAAACAGTATTTTTACGCTTTTTCCGCATAGCAAGGTTAGAGTCATGGAATATGTAGTGACGGAGCAACGCCGCACTATTACCACCAGAGAGGGAAAGAGTAAATAATTTCTAAATGTTCTTTAACCGAGTAGACACCGAGCCCACAACCGTTACTTTTACAGTCAGTCAGTACATTAAGCGTACTGATAGTATGTGCAATTTGTAAATATATTATAAAATAATGACTATTAATAATACTCCTACCTGTTCATCGAATCAACTCCTATCGCTACAATAAGAGCAGCACCAACCATACATGCCAAATATATCCCTGCGATATGAAAATAAAAACTCATGTCATATATAAATGTTAGAATTGGAAAGAAAAATAATAATGTGTTTACTCTTTAAGGCTCATTCTTTCACTGTTATTTTTTAACAAATCTACCTATTCTCGTAAACCCATTATGAGTCGTGGGCGCCTAATAGTCAAGTGAATTTACAATTTTTTTGAATGAATTTATGATTTCTGCCCGAGAGAACAATGCCAAGAGTGTCCAAGACTCGGCAACCGTACTCCATGTATAATTTTCAACTATCACACCTGCGATCATCTGGATTTTCTCCGGTGGTTGTTGTGTCAACGCCTCGCCCGCGTCCGCGCTCGGGAGGAAGTTGGCGCCGCACAGCTTGGGAATCATTGTCGCGTTGACTGATGTTACTGCGGCTAAGTTGTCAGCAGATGAGAGAACTGCAATTATATGGTTACTTTATATTCGAGAGGAATATCTCGAAATTGGGTGATGCTTGGGCAACGGAGTGCTTCAACACTGTTGTTGGTGCCTATCCTGGTACGAACCTATCCTGGTACGAATATATACAGGGTACCGCATGAAGCTAATGAAAAAAGAATGTTTTCATTTCAAAATTAATTAGGTCAACATAATATACATTTATTTGTACATAGTGACAATAAAGTATCCGGAAATTTCAATATAAAAGTCGCGTGTTAACTATTTTTCAAATATATTTTTTTTTGTAAGTTGGTAGCACTGTGCTGACCTCTGATACCAATTATTAGCGCGATCTGGCAGCTAGTTTGTTGACAGCACTCAGTTTAGTAAACACACCTCACTAATGCGAGGCGATTTTTATAATGAATCCAATAATTGAACAAAGATTTTGCATTAAATTTTATGTTACAAACAAAATTTCGTGTACGAAAACGTTGAAAATATTGGGAAAGGCTTACTTACGGTGAATCAATTTTATCAAAAAACACAAGTTTATGATTGGTACAAAGCGTTCAAAAACGGCCTTGAAGATTTGCCTCGTTCCGGACCACCTTCAACCTCTTCAACCGATGAAAACATTGAAATTATGAAGAAAACTGAGCTCGAAAATCGTCATACCAGTGTTAGACAGTTAGCACAAGACCTTAACATCTCTCGAGAGTCGGTTCGTTAGATTTTGGTTGACATTTTGGACATGAGAAAGGTCGCTGGCAGACTTGTTCCAAAAGAGCTGAATTTCATGCAAATAAATCATCGTGAAGAAGCCTCTTTAGACACGCTGGAGCATGCCAATTCTGATCTCTCATTCATGGAACGTATCATAACTGGCGATGAGACTTGGGTCTACGAGCCAAAACCGAAAAAACCGCGCTAAACCAAGTCAAAAGTGAAGGTGATGCTTACTGTTTTCTTCGATATTCGCGGTGTGAACCACTATAAATTCCTTCCGAAGGGACAAACAGTCAATAAGTAATACTATTTAGCTGTATTGAGGCGTTTGCGCGAAAAAATCCGCAGGAAACGGCCGGAATTATGGAAAGAAAATTCGTGATTTGCATGACGATAATGCGCCATCGCATCGAGCTCACGTCGTGACCGAATTTAAGACCAAAAATAAATAGCATCGATCCACCACTGTATTCACCAGACTTAGCTCCGGCCGACTTTTTCCTGTTGCCTAAGCTCAAATTGCCACTCCGAGGACACCGTTATGAGTCAATTGAAGACATAAAAGAGAATTCGACGCGAGACCTAAAGAAGATCCCGGAAACTGCTTTTAAAGCATGTTTCGAAGATTGGAAGAAGCGTTGGCACATGTGTATTGCATCAAATGGGGCCTATTTTGGGGGCGACAATTATTGAATAAATTAATACTTTTTGTTTTATTTACAATTTCCGGATACCTTATTGTCACAATATATTTTGATTTCATTAATGACAAACGTGTAATAAAAGCAAATCAATATAAAATGTTGTATTTTTTTATGTTAGAAAACATAACAGAATAATGCTATCTTAAAAAGTGATCATAATATTTTCGTTTTTAAGTAATAATATTTTTGTTTATGTTATTCAAATATCTTTTTGGCATTGTGTGAACAACGTAATTATCCTGATATTAATAGATTATTATATACTAGATTATTGACATCAATATTTAAAATATATGCTATTGTAAAATGCATATCTATGAATATTACCTAAGGAAGAAATTAGGTTTCCCCAAACTTGATTTAACTGGAAGATCATAAAGAACAGCCCCAAGAATCGCACCAACAACGCCTCTGCTGATATGTTTGATATCTTACTATGAGCGTCTGAAACCTGGAAAATAATATTAATTTCAATTTACTTCTTAAATAACTTTGAACTAAATTACTTGACCACTGACTGGCATTACGACTTAAGATGATGTTTAGTGTTAAATAAAAGCGTGCCGCCTATTGTAAAACAGACTTACTCATAAATAATCGACATAATAAAAAAAATACAAAATTACTGGATGAATTTCTATATATTTTAACAATTGAAATATTTACAGAAATAAATTTAATTTAAAAAAAAAATATTTTTATCATACCACAGATAAATAAGTGCACTTCGAGCACCAAAGTGGACCTCCACCCAATCCCACAATAAGTCCTGCTGGTACCAGAGTGTAGAAGCGAGGGTACAGCTGAGCAGCGATATACGGCATGTAAGTGATAAAGGATAAAGACATCGCCCATTTTGTACCGAGCCATCTGAAAAGAATTGAAGTATAAAATCTTTTTTTTATTTATGGGACAAGGACAAGGCAAACGACCGTTCGGGTCACCTGAAGGTAAGTGATCACCGCCGCCCACGACCCCGTGTAACACCAGAGGAGCTACAGGTGCGTTGCCGGCCTTTTGAGGCGGTTGGGCGCCGGAGCCCGGCATTACCTAATGCGAAACGCAGTGGCATAAAGCCACTACTTCACGCCAGTTTTAAATGCCGGGGGTGGTAATGATCCGGTCGAGTCTGCCCATGCGTGTCGCCAATGCTGGCGCCGTGACTCTCCCACTCGTAAAATCTATTAAATTCCCTACGATTATCGTTAGTCGGGTGCGTCGTGTCGTCTCATTGCTTTGTTTCTACGTCTAATCAAGGTTTGAAATCTCAGAAAAGCTCCGACTTTCTGAAGAACCATAACACATATGTATACTCGTTGTCTGAGTGGAATAATCTAGCAAAAGTGCCAGCGCGTTAATTTAATCGCAAACTTGAAGATCTATAAAAATTTTGTCAATTACTTAACTCACTTTATGATGACAACTGGTAAAAATATGGTTGAGAAGATAAGCCCAGCGTATACGGCGGCTAGTGACGCCGTGCCCAAACCTTCTTCAGCATTGATAGAACTCTGGAGATTTGCTGCTCCCTGAAATAGGAAAATAATTTGTTTTCAGCAAGCAGTCGTGGTGCAAGCATGCTCTTGCACCACGACGACCTTACGATCGATGCGTATAAACGCAACGGTTGTGGGTTTGACTGCCACTCGGGAGAATAAATAATAATTCATAAAATTAACATACTAAATACAAAATTTTTATTTCCGTGTTCTGGCGCCACTCACACGCAATGCTTTAAGAACTCTGCGAATTATGGGGTTCGGTGGAAAACGGAGTGACTTAATGGGGAATGGTGTGCCTTAACACTAGGTTCTCTCTGCCTACGCTGCTACAGGATACGGCGTGAAGCTAATTTAAAGAAAATTTAGTCTGCGTCCAAGGACTGGAATTTGGGTTACAGTATAGTTTACTAATAAGAACTGAAACAATCGAATGTAATCGAATTGAACTAATGAAACTACTCTAAAGATGAAGGTTATTTAACTTTTTAAATCAATAAGCAATTAATATTTATTAAATAATTTAAGCAATATATACCTATTATATATATATATATATATATATATATATAATAGGTATATATTGCTTATTTAATTTATAAAATATTTTTTAAGAAGTTGCTTTCTTTATTACACTATAATTTATATATATAAATAAGACACGATAATTGCGTAAAAATATAAAAAACTATTTTAAGTTTCATACTCACACTGTAAGCAGTGAATTGTACCATAAAGGCTAAACTGATGATGACTATATTTTTCATGATCCTCCACGTCTCCGTAGGCTTGAACCCCGCTTCTTGGTCCTCCATTTTCACTTATATAAAAAGTTAACCCTAAAGGGATGAAATAGGGATTGAAAGTTTGTATAGAATGTTTTTTTCATCGGCACCGATTTTTAGCCCGGCGTTGAACTCTGCGAGTAATGTCTTGCACTCAACACAATGGTGTCCTAACGTTAGTCTCTCCGTTTAACCTGCTAAAGGTTAAAAAGTAAAGCTAAAAAAGAAACATTATTTTATTGAAATGACACAATATGTTAATTAAATTGCACCTTACAAATGAAACGACTGGCAGGTAGCACAAACTTAAGATTATCACCAGTTTTAATTTACATTCTTGTAAAGGAATTTTATATGTAAATAATTAAGATTAAAACGTAACAGTATCCATACAATAAAATGTAAGTACCTACAAGTATAATATTTTATGTTGTCACATATCGGTCACAAAGGCTAGTAAAATATTAATTGAGTTCATCGCTTTTTTACATTTTCGAACAAATCGGAAATATTTTTTTAATGAAAAAAATCCAATTAAGTGTAGTATAACAAAGTAGTTGGACTCGGCTCCCAACGCTTCTATACAAATTTCGGGGTTGTAGGTCGACGAGAAGTACAATTTATAAAAGTTGACAAACTTAAGTTTATTGCAAACTTATAAGCGCATACATATGCATTTATTTCATATGAAATGGACTACAAATATAAATTAGTTAAGAATTTTTCCTATGATACACCTATAAATTTATTTATTTGTATTGTAATTTCTCGCTTCGTGCCTATAGGCAGTTTGGGGTTGGAGGCCCCATAA
>DWGR01002832.1:0-13006 GCA_018247715.1 Heliconius burneyi | reverse complement strand
CCACAGAGGGCGACCATTGAAGCCGAGACACCGCAGCGCTGTAGACGTTCCCCCTCAGCGCCGCCAAGCATGGACGACGAAACATCAGACACGATGTTTTCACCCGACACCATGCACAACGCCGATGCCATCGCAATTGCCGAGCTGCAGAAGCGCGGAATGATATCCCGGTCGATGATGGAACATATTGCTATGTTCCTCAATGACAGGGGATGTGCACTAGACCGCGCCAAAGCCGGCCCTGACGCGACGGAGACCACGCCGGAGGCGGGCATTACACCAGCCCCGCCCACTCGCACTCCAGCCCGACGTGCACGCATGTCGGACGAAGATGACCACGATCCGAAGAGAATCTGCAACACTCCATTGCCCCAGCGCGACCCTCGCCTAGCTAGGAGAACAGTTGCCGCCCCGCTCCCCCCCTGTAGGAGCCACTGACGCTGGACCGACCTTCGCCGATGCGCTGCGGGCCGGACCGAGCCCTGCAGCGCAGTCGAATATACCCACTGCTTCAGCGGCCACAGCTGCGCCGCCATCACCACCGCCACCAAAGAAACTGAGACTGCCACCACTTATAGTTGAAGACTTGCCTAACTGGACGCACCACTTCAAGGTGCTCCACGACCTCATAGGCCACGCGCCCAACGCACGCCCCTTGGGAAAGGGCATGCGTTTCACGCCTACTAGCGCGAATGAATACCGCATCATCCAGAACTACCTCAGTGATCTGGAAAAATCAACTGGACTCAGCTGGTTCTCGTATGCGCTGCCTTCCGAGCTTAGCCGGAAGGTGGCCATACGTGGACTACCGGCATCAACGGAACCCGAAGAGATTATAGAAGCCCTAGCCGGTAAAGGATACCAGGCGGAATACGTGCGGCCCATAAGAGCACGAATGGGCCGCCCTGGCTGCATATTCTACGCGACTATCGCCAACACTCCCGATGTGGTGCCGGGAATTTATGGAGTGACCGAGTTGCTCCATATGTCCGGCATCAGGATAGAAGCATGGCGCGGCACACGTGGGCCCGCGCAATGCCACCGATGCCAAGGCTTCCGCCACTCCAGCCACGGTTGCCACCGGCGCAAGGCCTGTGTGAGGTGCGGGGAGGAGCACTTCGCGCGGGACTGTCCACGCCCGAAGGATGAACCGGCGACATGCATCAACTGCGGGGGACGTCACCCCGCCAACCACTCAGTATGCCCACAATATCGGCGCGAATGCCGAAACAAGAGGGCGGGCACCGTCGCTCTCTGCAAACCTACCAGGACCGCCCCGGCGACCGCACCAGTCGCGGTCAACACGGTCGCCGCCGAAGCCCAGTCCTCCTCACTGATGGCCCCTGCTAACCCTCCGACCGAGAGGGGAACCAGGACTAAGAAAAGAGGACAAGGAAGGAAGACTTGTCGTCAACAGGAGCCCTCTTCTGCCCCTGGGGTGGCGCAAGAGCCACTCGCCTCCCTCATAGACACCATTGCAGCCGTCACCGCAGAGGCTGCGTCCGCCGCCACCCACGTACCAAGGATGGACAAGAATACCCAGGCGGCCATTGACCAGGTACTCGACACCCTCAAGGAGGTTCTTCTTGCCTTGAGGGAAGGTCGGCACCCTGTCATGGCCGCATTAGAAGGCCTCACCAAAATGATATCCAATCGAGCCAAGGATGCCACTGGAACGCAGCCGGCCCTAAGCCGCACTCAACGATCTCCCGAGTCCTGAGCCGCTGTCGTGGCCGCTGGTCGCCTAAGCTGGGCCTCCCTTGGGGTCACCAAAGGTCTCACCTGGCTGGGCGGACCGCCCCTTCAGCATAAGCTCATATGCCACCGACTCCAATCAACTCAGCCCTAGGGCACATGTCATAGGAGCCACATGCTCCTCCCCAAGGCCGTGTGCATCTCAATGCACGCCGATAGACACCAACGGCCAAAGAGCACACAACTCTGTACCCGTCACCCCGCGTACCCCTAAGGGGGAACGTGAGAAGAAATCACGATAACTTATGCTTACGTCATGGTACGTACGCAACGATTTCGAATTAGAGTGCTTAAAGGAATTCTGCAAGCGCATAGTTAAGCGCGACTACATGCAGATTTCCACTCCAACCCCCTCAATGTCGAAGCGTGTAAATAGTAAGCACGCTTCTCACTCAAACCCGCTTCTTCGACGCCCTGGCAGCGTTATTACAGTTGCAAACGCCCAACACATAGGCAGGATTCACAACTTCTCTTCGCGGCCGTAAGCGAAGCGAGGCCAGTCCGATCTCACGGCACATCCTCGCATCGGCGCGACGACGCTCAACGAGCAAGCTCCCCCTGATCAGCGTACGCAGGGCATTCCCCTGCGATCGCTTACCCTTCACGAGCGTTCATCAAAGCTCGTACTTTTTTCAAGGGCAAGCTACTCTCGCCCCTTCCCGCACAGTCACGCTGTCAAGATCAGTCCAGGTTAACAGCAATAAATCCAGCATCCAGCAGACATTCGCAAAAAAACAAAACACGATTTCCTCATACTAAACATTGTGCACTTAACTACATGCGCGAGACTGACTCGTGCCAGTGTTCATATACTTCATAAAGTACTTGTCGAGCTATACTAAGTAATATTTTACAAATGATTATAATTAAAAAAAAAACTACATTGATACAAAAATTTAAACTATAGCTTATATATTGAAATAAAGTGACGCTTTAAGCCACATTTAAGATATTATGCACGCGAGTCGCGAAAATCGCAACTTGTTAGGTCGATTTTAATCTGTGATATATTTGTCATGTCAAGTATCAATGTTAGATGACAGATGTCTTATTTATTGTACAATATACATTATTCTTCTATAGTTGTCAAAAATTGAACAATAGAAAATTAGTCATGATCATAATATCTACATCTTTATACTATATTTAAATGGAACGATGGCTATTCAACATTATGATGGTAGCTCTTTCTTAACCGGACTATGTCTTGCCATATCCTCGAGTGTATTTATTGGATCTAGTTTTATTATAAAAAAATTGGCTCTAAAAAAAATTAATGCCTTAGGTAACATACGAGCTTCGGCAGGTGGTTATGCTTATTTAAAGCATTGGCTATGGTGGTTAGGTTTAATAACAAGTAAATTACTTTTCTAATATATACATTATGTTTAATATATACAATATTGAGGTCGTCGTGACGCAACGGCACAAGGGTATGACTGTAATGCGACGGTTGTGGGTTCGATTCCTACTCGAGGAAGTGAAATATTTATTTACGTTTATATTTCTATTTATTCGCTCTATCGTCGAGGCATAGCGCACCGTTGAGTTCTGCCACTCAACATGCAATGCCTCCAGAATTTGGCAGAAAGTGCGGAATGGAGTGTCTTAACACTAGGTTCCCCCTGCCTACCCTGCTGTGTGCGGGATACAGTGTAAACCTGATTTTAATATATACACATTTTCATTTATAAAAATTTTATTGTTTTTTTTTTAACAGTGGGTATTGGCGAAGCAGCTAATCTTTTAGCTTATGCATTTGCACCAGCAGCTTTGGTGACACCATTGGGTGCTTTAAGTATTTTGGTTGCTGCAATGCTTTCTTCAAAACTCCTCAAAGAAAACCTAAATTTTATTGGAAAGGTCAGGAATATATTTATATTTAAATTATTTAAAAATGGATAAATTCTTAATGTGATCCAAGGAGTATTTATATGGTATAGTATACCATTACTTACATATACAGTACTATGAAGCATGTATTTTTTTGAGCCTTTTAACATTGCTAGGTGTGTTTAATATAGAAGCCATTATAGTGCATTAAGCCACATTATCTGACTGTTAATAGTCATATTAGGTTCCATTCCTACTTAGGGAAACAAATTATTTTCATTTCTTTGCTCTCGTAATAGGACAAGTTGCAGTGTAAGTCAAACTCAAATAATTTTATTCAAAATAAGATCCATGCTTAAGTTTTTGAACATTTAATAATATCTGACAATACCTTTGAAACATACTGGAGCAAGCATTTTATTCCCGAGGTGTGTTATAATTTATAAAATCATTAATTTCTTAATGACTTTTAACACACAAACATCTTTTCACATTTTTTTTATTGTCATACAGAAGTATCGACGTTTTCTGGCATCCTATTGTAAGAGGGTACACATTGTCCCATAAAAGAATTGCAGATTCAATACAATCGAGTCACAGATGCACTAAGTTTAAACCTATTTCTGGAATTAATATTATGAACATCACCAATTTTTGTAAAATCATTAATGTTTTTCTTAACATATATAATATTTTCAAAAATATATTGAGATGCTACTGTCAATATATTGATTTCTTTAAGCTTTGGCGGTAACTTCTGCTACTCAACAGGGAATTTCTCAACAGAGAATTTGGCAGAAAGTGCCCTGCTATACATATGCAGTGTACCATGTGAAGCTAAAAAAATGTTTAATTTGTTAATAAAATGTTTCAGATTGGCTGTTTTCTTTGCATTGTTGGTTCAGTTGTCTTTGTTATACATTCACCAAAGGAAGAAGAAGTAAACAAATTCTCAGACTTGTGTGATAAATTTACAAATTACAGTTTCTTATCATACATATTTACAATTTTAGTTATGACTTTAATACTTAAGATAATTTTTGTTCCAAAGTTTGGTAATACCAATATAGGTGTATATTTATTAATTTGTTCTGCCATAGGTAGTTTAACTGTGGTTTTTTGTAAAGGTGTTGCCCTAGCAATTAAGGAAAGCATTACTGTAGGAGTGAACAATTTTGCAAATTACTATTTCTGGTTAATTTTGATCATCTCAATAATTTGCATAATGGTACAAATGAATTATTTAAATAAAGCACTAGACATATTTAATACAAGTGTTGTTACACCTGTATACTATGTAATGTTTACAGTATTGGTTATAATATCATCAGGAATATTATTTAAGGAATGGGAGCATATGAAAACTCAGGATATTTTAGGTTGTATATGTGGATTCCTTGTGTTAATAACAGCAGTCTTTACTTTGAATGCTTTTAAAGATGTTAATATTACTTTTAAGGATTTAAACATAAATTTAAGACAACATGACTCTCTTAGACATACCAATGGTCTTGAAAATTATGTTATGAGTGATTTCAGAAGACTAAACTTTTTTTTAAAATAATAAAATATATTCAAATATATTAATAAGTGTTTAAAGAGCTTCAAAGTCTGTAATAAAATTGTGAAATTATGTATTTAACAAAACTGTTCAATAAAAAAAAATAAAAAATTAAAAGAAGTTTAATAAATACATTTAATATCAAATTCTGAGATGTTTTATATTAATCATACCTTCTATGCTAAAATCGATAACACTTGTCTCAAAATAACTTCTATTAGGAATGGTTGTGCAATAATATTTTACCATATATCATATATACACAGTTACAGAATGATATATGAAAGTTCGACAAATAGGACAGGTACGTTGATAACCATACAGACGCATACAGCATTCAGTGCACAAACAAACATGTCGACAGGGTAATGTTAAGACACATTTTTGTCTCTCCTGACATATTATACATAAAGCATCAACAGCATTTGTTGGATCATCTTGATTTTCTAATTGTAAGTCAAGATCTCTTGAAACTACAGGTTGTCCTCCAGCTATTCGAGTTATCATCCTTACTTCAGAGTTTGTCAAATAATGATATATAACATAATATAAGTATGTTATTTTTGTAACTGAGAGCCAGTATACATTTGTAATTTGATATAGTATTGTTTCTCTAAAATGTATACATGAACGAGCAATTACCATTGTCAGCAAGATTCCCATGAAAGATTCCAATGGGACATCTGATAAAAAGTTTGTGACCCTCAACAATGCCATGTAGGTATTGACTGTGCTGGTTACAATAACATCTTTTATATATTGAAATAATGCACTTATTAAGTCTGGGAGGTGTAAAGGCACAAATGTAAGCACAAACCACAATGTATCACCCAAAAATATAATAGCATTTTTAAAACTGGATAAAACTTCATAAATTATGAAAAGCATACTACTTATTGAAAGCTTAACATTACTAAAAATATAATATGCCTTGTTTGTAACTTCATTACCAATTGCTGCAGTCATATTACATAAATTATAACAATAATTAATAAATGCATCAGAAATAGTATTTATTAAGACTGGTAAGTCTTCTGTAAATATACTTATATTGTCTTCATAGATGATTTGAAGAAATAATACAACATATTTTATGCTACTGCACACAAATGAAATGATAATGGACACGGTGAAAACGATAACTCGCCCAATAGACGAAGTAAAAATAACAATATTCTGAAAGATTAATGCCACTAAGTTTACAAATTTTGCCAAATAGGTAATCATATTTTAAATTCATCATCTAATAAACTGACCAAGACCCACGTTTGTATAAATCAGATATTAGCACAATTGTTATAATCTAAATCTGTTATTTGTGTCTGTTAAAGTCAATTTATCATGTTGTTTAATTCAATTTATTATTGCCGTTTATTTACGGAAGTTCTTAATGTAATTGTAAATAGTTATAAGAATTGAATATGACATTTGTGACGCAAATTCAAACTGACGACAGCCATAGAGGCGTAGATTAATAAATTATCTATGGCCAGATGTAATTTTTTAATAATTCTGGCCTTTTATGTAATTATTGTAGCCCGCTTATACGTTTGTGATGGCACATTCAACAAGCCTTTACAAAAATTTGGCTTCCATCTATGCGCTTGCTTCAAGAATTTCTCCTTGCTTCAAGAAGGCTCCTGGATAGGATAAAGGCCTAAAAGAAAACCAATTTTCGTCACTTTAAAAATTAGATTTTGTCTAATTTTTAAGCAGTACGTGCTGAGGGGCATTCATTAATTATTTCCCCCGACGAAATTCGAACCAACAATCACTTCATAACATCGTGTGAGTAATATTATTATTAATAAAACGTGAATAATAAATACAGTCGGGCTTACTCGCTCACCAAGCGTTCTGTACAAAAATTGTACAAGGTCTCAACCTTTTTCTGAAATTCAAGCTAACCTTACCCGGAGCCTTTTCAATCACCTATATACCACACTTGAACTAGCGGCTTTAATACCAATTTTTGCCCCAATTTTAAGTCTATTGCTTTACGAACTTTTTACTTTTTGAAGTCTATTGCTTTACGAACTTTTTACTTTTTGAAGTATTTGAATAGAAAATGGAGGATGTTCTTAATAATTTGAGTTTAAATAGTAAATCTTTAATAGTATGCGGAGACTTTAATGTCGGTATACTGCAGGTGACAACATTAAGCCTTCGTCTCCTGAACTTATTTAAATCAATTAAATTGGTTTATATATTCTCTGAACCAACTCGTATTTAAATTATTACTTATCTAAACTCGGATCATTGCGGTCAAAAGTTTTCGGTAATAGATAAGATAGTCGCAGAACGTAAACAAATAATAATTAGACCAATCACTGAAAGTAAAATCAATCTTTTTAATGGTAAAGTGATAGGAAAAATTGCAAATTTAGAAATAACCGGCACACATCCGAATCAGTTATATTGCAAAGTTTTTAATTTACTCTCAACAGAGTTTGATAAGATCTCTAGAGTAAAACAAATATATAAAAACTCGAAGCTAACTTTTAGCGACTGGGCAACTATTGGTATATACAAGTGGTTCCCAACCTTTTTGAGTTCATGTCCCACTTTTTCATTAGAAATCTTCAAATTGCCCCCTAAACATGTCAAAAATTCAAAATTGCCCCCTTACATACCAAAACCTGCATTTTAACTAACTAAACAGCCAATCATATGAAAATTCTCAGTCTGAAAATTCCCAAATTGCCCCCTTGTGGGGCGTACGCCCCACGTTGGGAAACACTGGTATATACCGAAACAGAAACACACTGTACGAATTATATAATATGAGGCAATGGAATCAAGATCCGTCTTTCTTGTTAAAATATTTAAATAGGTATGAACCCAGGCTAAGTCTATGTATATAAGAGCTAAAATTTTGGATTCAAATAATAAAATTAAAGCTACATGGGATGCTATTACTACTGTAACTGGGAGATCTAAACCTGTCAGTGAACCTATTAAATTAAAAGTTAACGATATAATCTTAAATTCAGATTTAGAAGTGACAAATACTTTCAATTTTTTTTTCCGAAATACCTATTGAAGTAACACGTTCACTGCCATCATCTCCTTCAGAAGCAGAATTAATACTAAAAACCCATGTAAATAGTTGTAGACAAAATTTTGTGTTTGAGAATGTGTCACCAGATGAAATTGTCAAAACTTTTAAAAGCCTTAATTTAAAGAAAACTGGTGATTTATGGGGCATGTCTGTTAAATTTCTTAATACAATCATACCTAACATTGCTCATTATCCAGCTTTAATTTTTAACAATTGTATAGAATCGGGTTCTTTTCCTGATTTAATGAAATATAGCAAAATAGTGCCGCTTTACAAAAGTGGAGATATCTGACCCTGGAAATTAGAGGCCAATCTCTGTTCTGCCGTCTTTAAGAAAAATATTTGAAAAAAATATAGTTAACCAGCTAACAATTTTCTTAAATATTAACAATTGTTTCCATAATGAGCAATATGGTTTCACCAAAGGCAAGTCCACTACAGATGCGGGTGTTGCTCTGCTAAAGCACATTTATGACGCATGGGAGAAATCAAAAAATGCAATTGGAGTTTTTTGTGATATGTCCAAAGCCTTTGATTGTGTAGACCATGAAATTCTGTTATTAAAACTATATCATTATGGTATACAGGATACTGCCCTTGATCTTATTGCCTTATATCTACACCAAGGAATCCAGAAGGTTAGTATAAATAATGTAAAATCATCTGGATCTCCTCTAAAGATGGGCGTTCCACAGGGATCTATATGGTCCCTTGCTATTTCTTCTTTATATTAACGATCTGCCTTTTTATGTGAAGAACTTATGTGATATTGTACTTTTCGCGGATGATACTTCTTTAATATTTAAGGTTGACAGAAATAGAATAAACTATGACGAAGTGAATAGTGCATTGTCGCATATTCTTCATTGGTTTGATGTTAATAATCTTATGTTAAATGCTAAAAAAACTAAATGCATTGAATTTACATTACCAAATGTAAAAAAACATAATTTTAGTCTAATAATTAAAGGAGAAACTCTCAATATGTCGGAATCAGCTATTTTCTTAGGTATAACTGTAGATTCCAAACTCCAGTGGAACACTCATCTAGAAGCACTTGCGGATAAACTCAGCTCTGCCGCGTTCGCAATTAAAAAAGTAAGACAAATGACGGACGTTGAAACTGCCCGACTAGTCTACTATAGCTATTTTCATAGTATTTTTATATTTTATCTTATGGATTGCTGCTATGGGGCAGTGTTTCAGATATAAATTCAACATTTATTCTCCTAAAAAGAGCCGTGAGATATATTTATAATCTAAGACCTCGAGATTCCTCTGCGAGATGTTTTCAAAGATGCGGGCATTATCACAATTGCTTCACAATTTCTATATTATAATATTCTGTTTGTCCGACAAAATATACAGTGTCACAGTAAAAATAGTGATAGACATATGATAGGGACGAGAAATAAAGATAAGCTTATTACGCCAAGTTTTCGCCTCCAAAAAGTTAATAAATCTTTTATGGGTCTCGGTATACGTGTATATAATAAAATTCCACAATGTATTCTAAATTTGCCACTACCAAAATTTAAAGTAATTGTAAAAAAATTCTAACAAGCAAAGCTAAGTAAAGTGTAATACACTGTTCAAGAATATTTGGAGGATAAATATAACATAGAATTAATGTCTGTTGGATGTCATGCAGGATGCCAGCTAATGTCATAATTAATTATACCATTGACTTTGAAAAGAGCAACTGTTGAGTTTCTTTCCGGCTTTTCTCAGCAGAACTGCCTTCCGAACCGGTGGTAGCTTTTTGTTTGTATGTTCAGTCGACGATTCAAAAGTGCTTACACAGTCTATTTGAATAAAGAATAATTTGAATAACAAAATGATCTTAAGGAACCCTTGATCCTTAAAAGGTACGGAACCCTTAAATACTAGAAAACAATTAAAGAAATACATTGGACGACATTTTTGTCTTTTTGAAAGCTTGTGTTCAATTCAAATTTCATTAGTATCTTTATTTTCTAGGGCTCTAGGACATCGCTACGTAGATTCGAAACCTATTAAGGTTGCAAATCTACTCCATCTTATATTAATCTGGATCCGCCTTTTCACTTAAGCCCCTAGACTTTGAAGTGTCTTTTACATCTTCGAAGGTCAATTTAATGAATCTTTGAGTATATACAAGGTCATTGTCAAGGCGCATTTTGGACAAATCAAAGTATGTAATAACAATATATCGGTTCGACTGCCTAACTGGCAGTAATGTGGATGTCATGGAATGACGCGCCGATAGTCATGATAAGTTCACGACTCGAAAAAATAAGAGAAATGATTGTTTCGTAAAACAAAACTAATCTGAGATATTTAAGTCTTTTATTTTGAGTAAAAAAAAATATGACATGTAATATGTCTCGTCTATAAGCAGTTTAATAATCTACAAGCTTACCCCATATATTTATGTATATTGATAATATCACCTAATAACATGAAACATTGTATTGATGTTTGATTTATGTAGCGCTTCATAGAACAGACACAGTTTTATTTAATATACAGGAAGTAATGGATCATGGACCTATAAATAAACAAGTAGAAAGCTAGATATAACTCCATTTTCGTTATACTGTAGTAGTAAAACAGACATACAATAACTCACGCAATATGTACAAAATATTCCGTTTTCTTAGTGTTATTTTCAAATCATAGTTAGTGCAAAAATTGTATAGCATATTTTCTTGTCTTATATACCTTACAATTATAATATAAAAAGCAAATACATAATGTTAAGAAATAATAAAATATGAATATTGGCATACTGTAATGACAGACATCCTTAATATTTATATCAATGCTTTAGTAAATCGATAAAGAATAATATCAAAATTTATTGGTTAGAATTTTCCGATGCAGTACTCGACATGGGCGATATGAGCGGCTGCTTGATGCAGTCCTCCGACACGGAGAGAGGACTGGGCTGCGGCAACTGACATGGAATCTCGTGCTTCTTTTTAAATATATCCTTTTCCGTGACAGTCGCCGTGGGCGGCGGGTACTTGTAGTGTTTGACGAGGTCGGCCTCCGGTGGGCTGGGGGGCGTGACGGTGAGCTTCTTGTAGCAGTATTCAAGGTGTGGGGGCGGGGCGGCGCGCGCTGGGTACCTATTGAAGATGTGCACGTGCGTGACGCGGCGTCAGTCGGCCTCGTGCTCGTGCAGCTGCGCCAGCAGCGCGGCGCGCCGCGATTCCAGCTCCGCGTCGCTCCACGCCGCCGAGCCCGCGCTCCTCTCGCTATTACATATAAATGTTAAAATGACGATACGTCAACTAAAATTCCAGTGATCGATTTAATATAATTTATATCAAAAGTGTCCAAAGTACTTCTATGGTGAAAACGCGAGTGCAAATGATTGCGAATATTCGCAATCATTATTATATGAATAAATTGTAAATCTCACGGAATAAATTAGTCTTGCGCGTAATGATCACTACTCCACGCCTCACTGTAATGCAAAATTCACATGATTCTAATTTTGAAAAATGTTACTTAAGTAAACTGTTATGTAATATAATTATAAAACCCAATTCGCGTAATCTGGATGCATTTTTTCTTTTGATTTTTTTTATTTAAATTTATGTTGGAACAATCACACAATATAATATGATTCTCACCGTTCTTTCTTTTCTTTCTTCTCCTTCTTCTTCTTAGGCTTGTGTGCAATTTCAGTTTGGTCAGGAGAGCTGGGGGCGCTGCGTTTTGTCTTCTTGCTTTTGTGTTTCACCGGTTCTTCATCCGACATAGGGCAATCCTCCGGTGTCGGAGATTTCTGCGACAAAATTTATTTTTATTAAAATGCGTACTTGTGCGTGATTTATAAAAAAGTTCCCGTAAAATTTTCGGAGTAATAATTCCGGGGAACATATTTTCTTAGTGTTCCCCTGCACTCGTCAACGCACATACATGCCAAATTTCAGTTTTCCATGTTCCGTAGTTTTGGCTAAGCGTTATCACGTCAGTTAATAAAAAAATTGTTAATGGGAGGCTGTAGTCAAGAGGCCCTGAAATGTGCATGCGTTTTTTAAAAGTACATTAGTATGAAAAAAAAGTAGTGGCATTTATTTGTCTATATTGAAAAAAAAACGGGTAAAAATAATATAAAAAGGCAGCTCCAGCCCTTACTGACGTTGACGTTGTGCGGGGGGGGGGGAGGGTTAATATTGTGCGTGTGGCACTCTAGCCCTACCAAGTGAAATAAAAAAACTAACAAAAAAATCTTAAAGTAGATGAAATTTGTGGGGCCTTATGAATTTCCGAGTTTTAACAAACCCTTTTTTTAAAAATGGAGACCCTTTGAAAAGAAACACCTCTTTTGCCTCTTTTTATTTGTTTTAACGTTAAACAAAATTTTAATAAAAACCCTTCCTGGAGGCCCCCTAAATTAAATAAGCTTTACTTTGAGTTGCCAAACGTCGAAATCAGTGTAGTCGTTGAATCGGAATCGCGTCCCGCGCGCAATGTAAGGCGTTTCGCGTTCAAAGTTTGACGAAGAAAACATCGTATACAGGGTGGAAGAGGCAGCGCTACTTTTACTGAAACTGCATATAGGTTAAATATTACAAACCCGGAGCTAAAAAAATTTATCAAGATGCCTCAACAGTTTGGACGTAGGATTTTTTTTTCATTTCACGATTTTTTCCATACCTGTATTTCGTGTCATGCACACATACACATACTACTACAAAAATACTACTAAGCGTTGCCAAACTTCTACTTTTCATTCGTCAAAACATAACCGAACGAGAAAACGATATCTCGCGTTCTTTTTCACGCAATTACCTATTTAT
>DWGR01002831.1:0-13007 GCA_018247715.1 Heliconius burneyi | reverse complement strand
CATCACCAGAATCAGTTGCCATTTCTGCAGAGCCATCTTGCATGTTATTCTTCATTTTGTAAATTGACACTTTTATATAGCGCTGTGACAATGCGTGTGTTATTATACAGAGTATTTAAAAATCACATGAGTAACACAGAATAGAGAGAATTTACTAAGGTTCCGTACAACAAAATGTTGTTTCATGCTTCAATATTATATTTTAGCAGATACTTCATAATTTACTGGATTTTATATTTTATACATATGCATGTATAAACACTGCTCCCTGTGTGTTCCTAGTGTTAAGGCACTCCGTTTTGGACGCACCGAATAATTTTAGAGACATCAACAATTTTAGACAACAAATGTAAATATTTTTTCCCTCAAATAAGAATCGTACCTACAACTATAGCGTTCAGTCTGTACCCCCGACGATGACCCCGTTTTTATTATGGAACATTCTGTTTGTGATTCTTCAACATGGAATATATCTATAAAAAGTTAGGAATTTAACCACATCAGGATAAAAATGACGAAAAAGTTTTATTATAATATGTAATTTCCATATTACATTTACCAACAGATTACTGGCTGTTTGCCTGCAGTAGGGAACCATTATATATTCACGTAACATAACACTTACATTATATTTTTTTACCAAAAACTCCCTTCTACATATCACTAATATTTAATCGCACGTTGTGTTGATTCACAAAACAATAGTCAACCGGAAGTCTCTAATTATACCTTGAACGTGGTCAACGAAGTGCATGTTAATTGTTTTACAGTATCTGTTAATTACTATCCTTACTTAGTCATTAGCTTTGGCTTTACGCCTTATTCCGGCTCATTCAGCCTATTCGAAATTACCTAATGTCAAATCTGTGGCGCAACTCAACGCCGCTATTTGTCTTTCAAGAGACGGAAAATTAATTTATATTCTCTCGAATGGGTGTCGATCTCACAACTGTCACGTTTTCAGTTAGACGCTGTATCGATGACCTCATTGATAAGAATATAGTTCATATGGTGTTATAACTTTCACAAGTTTTATACTTGGATATCGTCTTCTTTATCATATTTTTGTAAATTATTGAGAGAGATATTGCTGCTAGATATTGTTATTGTCAATGAAGCTATTAAATAATTATTGGTAATATATCTTATTTAATCTAAGTTAGACTCTAAATACAGCCTAAAAGAAACAATAAATCTAAGGCTAGTCGACGTGCGTGGGTAACAAGCGGGTGACGGTAAACACGTCAGGGTTGTAGGTTCGATGGCCGCTCGAGAAAATTAAGTATTTAATATTTTCAGTTCCTCGGTCTTGTGGCAAAGCGTGACATTGACTTCCACCACTCAACACTCAATACCTCCAGAATTTGACGGATATTAAGGAATGGAAATGTTTAAATAAGACTGGGGGTCTTTATGTGGGGATACAGCGTGAAGCTGATAAAATGTAATGTTTCTGACTATTCTTTCTCCTATCGTGATTTGTACCAAATATGCATTCTTTTATACGTACATATATACATATTAATATAATTTATGTTAAAAATAGCCAATTAGCAAGTAAGCATCAAAAGTAAGGTTTGTGATGTAATTGGGTTGCGGAGGAACACGACAATGTGTTTAGAGCGGCATTAAGTCAAACAGCGCACTCGCCTCGCGGGGGCGCGCGCACATTACTAGCATATCAAAGATACGTTATTATTTCTACTAGGTTTTACCTGCGACTGCGTTTGCATTTATTACAGGAATAGAGCTGAATGAAAGCTACAGTTTTAAAATAAAATAATATAATGAAGCTGAACATTTTGATGTTTAGTTACAGTTACCTCAGGGACTACCTTGAATTGAAAAAAATGTATTGGATAGGCAACCTGTAGCTTACATAGTCTTTGTGGCCAAATGGTATTGAGTAAAAAGTTTTCATATAGTCTATTGTTCGTCACACGAGAGAAGTCACAGGTCAAAGCTGTCTAGTTATATCTAATAAATGATGGGTACTCTACTTTCTTAATAAATCACAAAACCACTGATGCCGGGAGAATAACTTTGTTCTACTACTATTATCCTGTTTTTCACTTTTAAATGCGTAACTCGAATCAAACTTTATCGACGAAAGTTACGAAATGGAAATTATTTTGAAAGCAAATATTAGTATTAAGATTATTTCACCAATGCCCAAGCACCGAGTGCAGAGTCAAACAGTTTAGTTCAAAATCATAATATATATTTTTTAACAACATTTAATTTTTTATTAAGATATTTCTTCTGAGATATGTAGTTATCTTTTAATACGAATAAGTATAATGGAAATAAACTTCATCCCGTGTATGCAGACTGCGGGACGCGGATTACTCTTCATTAAGCGCTGTAGGTACAGTGGTGGTACAGCGGTGGTACAGCGGTGGTGCAGCGGTGGCGTGAGAGGCATTTGTCACTGCTAGACCCTTAATTATATATAACAATGATTAAGCTCAACAAGCTATTGTAATTAGTAGACTAATCCTACTAATATTATGATTCAGTTGATTTTTTTCTCAAAAGAAATAAAATAAGTCACGGAAGACTACTTAAACTATTTCTTATTTGAAAAACAGTATTTTCTAAAATTTAATTAACTTTATTTCTTTTCAGGTACGTTTATTAGTGCACCATCATTCATTTTAAAGTATAAAGGTAAATCTTATACAATTTTTTTACAAATATTTGTATGGAGAAGAATTTATATTACTTATATAACACGACTGGTTGTGGGTTCAAAACAAAGTGCGGTGTTAAGTGCCGCCACTCGACACTCAGTGCCTCCAGAATTCTGCGCACCCTGATGTGTGAGGCATATGAAATAATTATCAAATATACTAAAGTCATTACTGGTAGGGTCCGCTGAGTGACTTGAATCTATAAATGTCACGTTAAGTTCCCTTGACTTAACTTTGTTACTACCTGGTTAAGCGACGATATCGAAATCAGATGTCTATAATTTGAGGCTGTCACGCGTCTGTTAACAAGACGGTTGCGGGGTTCGATTACCACTCGGGGGAATGTATTATTAGCATTAAACGCTCTATAACTATACTCTTATGTATATTAGGTTTATAACTAGGTTCCCTCTGCCGACCCTGCCATATGTGAGACACAGCGTGAAGCTAGAAAATATAAGCTTTCAGAACTTCCACCTCTGTAACACTAAACGCAATAGATTTAGGGATATATTACCCCGTAGCTTAGTGAAATAGTCATTTTATACAATAAAATCAGTGTGTCCACCTGTTCAACCCCGCCCTAATCCCGGTCTGTCGCTGTAGTACAGACAGCTGCGTGTTACGATCTTATCTGAACGATCGCTGGTGATTTGTCCGACTGACCCTTGGACTATAGAGTTAAGAATGTTATTTTAGGGCATTTACATTTTTATGCTTGTTTTTACTGAAATTTAACTTCAAGCTAAGAAAGCCCACTTAATATAATAGAACATCAATAATTTTTACTACATATATTTTTTTATTTTATCTAAGGTGTAATAATTTTAGGTACAATATGTAGAGCCCGTAATCGAAATAAAATATATTTTTTAATTGTAGTAAAGTATTAAGTCTTATATTTCTTCAAGGCAAGCTCAATTATTTGTTGTTTTTTATGAAATTATAACATTTCGTGACATGTTTTATTATAATCATTAAAAAATAATTAAATATTAATAAAATGAATATTTAAAATCAAAATATATATCTGTACAAGTAAGCATTATGAACAACTAGAACTGTCAAATTATTATTTAACACAATAATAATAAATGAATATAATACGTCAGTATATAGCACATTGTAGGTCTATGACGCTGGCCAAGTAGCCGGACATCTCAGGCATCTTATCTCAAGACATTAAGACACAAGGATTTGCGGCTCTCGGACTTAATTGACGGGAGTTGGAAGCGTACTATGTAAAATTACGGTATTTTATATGTACGAGTACTATCAAACAAAACATAATAGGTAATTTTATTTAAGGAAATGTAAGGGAAGGAAGAAGGCCCATACTGAGCCCACTGTGGCGCAGTGGTGCAGCACACAGCAATGACTGTTAACGGCATGGTTGTGGGTTCGTTCTCATCTCAGAAGAATGAACGATCAACAACTGTTGTGTTTGTCGCATTTGGATGTAATTTGATTCAAAGTGATGATGAAATTACAAGAATTTCATAACCGTATCAAAATAACTTAATTTCGATTTTTGATTTAACCATACTATTTATGTAGAGATTATTTTTATAGCATGTCCGGAATATAATAATATAATGATGATATATTGTGATATAATAAATGGCTTTAGTTTTTATCATTTTTTAAATAAAAAATTGTAGAAGTACGCCTCTGTCATCCTTCAATTATTTATTGTTACAACTTTCATCAATTGCTAACTAGCGCCGTCTAAACGACAATAGCAAATGTAACATTACACATTTTTACTATTATAAAGTCAAAGGCAACTAATTTTATTCAAGCGCGTACCATAACTCTAAGTACTTACCCTGCTAATAAAAGAGTTCTATTCTATAATCTATTTTTATTTACGTTTATAATTAATAAATGACACTAATAATTAGCAGGAAATATGTGAAAAAAAAAACAAAAATATAAAATGACAGATAATCCCAGCTGTGTTTTATAAGATAAAGCTTCAATCCCGCGTAACGAGCGCACAATCAATTGGCGTTCTTCCAAAACGCGGGGTTAAATACCGTTTCAACGTATTTCATATGCTTACTTATAATTTCCTTTGGTGTTATTGCATATTGGAACGTAAGTAAATTTATACTGAAATTATTGATTAATTTAATTAAGTTTAAGACGCTTGACCTTACGAGGATTTAATTTGTGAATAAAATAGGTAGATACGGTTGCAATTATATGAAAAAATTGAATAGGTATAAATTAGTTTTTTCTTTTTTTTAGCTTCATCCCGCATATAGCAGGGTAGGCAGAAATACCTTGGGAACCTAGTGTTTAAACACTACGTAATTAGTTAAATATTTAAGACAGTAAAGCTTCGCCATTGTGTTATTTCAGTATTGGATTTAATATCCAGAGTTTCGCGGAAAGTAAGATACATTATTTTATTCAGCAGGTTCCCTGTGCCTTGTCTGTTACGTGCAAATACAGCGTGAAGCTAAGAAAAATATATCGTAGGGATTTGATCCCAATTCACTTCGTAATAATGGTACAATAATCAAATACTAAAGTGGATAAGACATAAGTATATAATTTGTGACAATAATACTTTAAACAATTTTAAATATTAATATATTCTTAACTGCTAATTACTATATTACTCCGTCGTTACACTGCAAGCGTGCACTATCTGTAGGTGCATCACTAAACGGATATAACATGGAATCGTTTGGTAATATCAAAGCAATAAATATAAATTGCAAACTATTGATTTATAATATCGAATCACGTAATTGTAGGATGCAGAGAGTTACGGTGCGAGTACTGCGAGGCTACTTACAGCCCGCGGGACCATTAAGGTGCGTTTAGATACTTTTTGCTCGTGTTCGCGTCTATAGCATTATGTATGGTAGAGAATCCAGTTTTGAAACAAGCTTTCTCCATACTTTTATTAATATCAAGATATCATTACTTAAATAGGATTATTCTATACACAGGTACTTGATTACGATTATATTTTTCTTCAAATTACTAGCCAGTGAGTCACAGGTGTACAAGCGTACGAATGTAGGCGTGACTGGTTGTGGGTTTGATTTCCACGTGAGGAATTTAAATATTTAATGTTTTCATTTCCAGGCAAAGCGCGACAATTTCCCCCCTTAACACAATGCCCTCAGAATTGTGCTGAAATTGGAAATGCAAGTTCCTTCCATTGCAGGGTTCCTTCTGGTGTCCTGTTTTCTCCGGGATACACCATGAGGCAAAAAAAATAAAAAAACATATATTTACAATATTATTTTTAAACCATTCAATTGAACAATTTAAGTTTTACTAATAATTGAAAATGAATTATGTTCAAGCAGCGCCATCTACACAGTAATAACGTAAGCTATATTGTAGTTGTTATTCACTGCACTAGATGTCGCTATAAGAAAGAGAAGTCGCCGTGACGATCCTCTACTGTGGAGACAGTGGGTTTAAATCTGTCTCGGTTAAATAGAGACCTAGACTTATCCATAAAATTAAGTAAAAAAAAAATAGCCAACACGTTGATTGTTCATTTGGAGCGCGGCGTTGAGAAATACCATTCAATACTCATTGCCTCCAGAACACAGTTAAAATTGGGAAACAGAAGTGGCTTAAACGGAACGGAGAGTCTTAACACTAGGTTCTTGGATTTTCTTCGTCTACCCTGAAGGTAGACGAAGTAAAGCAAAAAAAATTATAAGACCTCAATGTGACATAAAGCTTCTACCTGAATACGCCACAGTAATAGAAGTAATGGATTTATTTCTATTTTCACTTGTAGCGAATACACGTATATAAATTATTTTAATGTATTTATAAATAAAATAAATGAATTAAGATATTTAATTTTAATGCATGTGTGGTATAGCAAACCGTGCAATCGGAGATATCAATGTCCGCTAACGAATCATATTATTACCCAACTTCTTGAAATAGCTGTAACGAACTAATCACAATCATAATATTGTAAATATATTAAAGTAAAATATAAATTATTGCAGGATTATATTTGAACAAACATGGAATATTTTCCTTTGTTATAAAACCTTTATTTTACCTTTATTTTAGCGTGAAGCAAAAAAAATATTTTACGTTAATAATAATGGGGAAAGGCATAAAAATGTTATGAAAATTTTGCCCCCATTTCGTCCACTTTCCAAGAAATTGCGTGTTGAGTGGTGGAACTCAACACCATGCTTGTTATTACTGCGAACGAATGAAAATATTTTATTCCCCCGAACCCTCAATAGGCACGACGGCGTCTATACTTATATATTTAATTACTTCAAATATAATTATTTGTCAGATTATATGCATTTTTTTTCTTTTTACTTAATCTAGTCTCATTTTGAGATTCAAACTCACAACTATATAACAATAGTAAGCAATGATAGTCATTTAATGACTGAGCTACGAGCAGCAGGGTCGTTAATTTCCACTTAAACTCACATACAAATATTATCTCATAAGTTATTCAACTTAAACAGTATCTTTGAGTCATGGCGGTCATAAACTACGGTGGTCAGTTTAATTTCCGGTCCGTTATCCCGCGGGATATACAAGTCCTTATCGTGTTAAATGTTAATACATAGTATAAATAAATTTTTAAATATTATGTGTATATAAAGTTGGTTTCTCCCGCGGCCTAGCCGCAATGAAATGAGAACAATTAATTGCCTAGTTTACTGCAAGAAAAACCATGAAACCGATTTTTAAACCTCCCGAGTGGGGATCGAACCTACTACCATTACGTTTACAGTCAGACGCTGTCCCGCAGCACCACGAGGGCCTCAGTGATATTTAAATTTCAAATACATTATTGGCTTGTCGTGGCGCAGGTCAGGACTGGTTGTAGGTTCCATCCCCACCCGAGAAATCGAAATATTTACATTTTCATTTCTTTGCTCTGGTATCAAGGCAAACACGCGGTGTTGGGTTCCGCTACTTAACACACAGTGTCTCCAAAAGAAAGTGGGGAACGAAGTGTCTTAACACTAGGTCCGTCTGCCCTGCCGTGTGTCTGCTGGGACAGCGTGAAGCTAAAAAAAGACATTAATAATAACTCGAACTGGCAATCCACATCTACATTTAATAGTTATAATAAATCTTTATGTACATACGAGTATGTATGTAACTGTAGCTCGAGCATTATTATTTAAGCAATTACAATATTATTAAAAGTGAAAATTCATACATTTATTATTGAAGTTAATTTTTAGTATTTCTCAAACACACCTATACATATATGTAATATAATATATTATATGTATAATTCATTGTCATATTGTTAGACGTTTCCTTCTAATAAACAACAATTTCCATTTGGCTTTGCTTCAGGTTAAAAATAAGAGTACTTTTATAAAATTTAAACATTTTTTTATATTTTGAAGACATCATCTAAAATTTTGTTTTAAGTTAATCTATCTCAGCGTTGACTTCCACCAATGAACGTACTCAATGTCAAAATTAGTGTCAAAATAAAATGGAGAGTTAAATAAAGTGAAGGACGGAGTGTTTGTTTGGCAGTAAATTCCCCTACCTATGCAAGGCAGTGGGAACATAAAAAAAAAGTTCTCCAATTTCCACCCAATTCTGAAAGAATTGCGTGTTGAGTGGCGGAACTCAACGCCCCGCTATTGTTTCAATACCAGAGCGAAGAGACGAAAATATAACGGCGCCCTGCGCCACGACGACATAACATAATTATTATCACTGCGCATGTGGAACTTAATTTTTTCCTTCTTGATTTTTGTCCACTTTATATAATGCAAAAAATATTATAAAGAAATACACAAACAAACAACCAAGCGCAATTATGAATAGGATATTATTACACATAAAAAATCTAACACATATATAATATTTGAAAATCGGATACAATTATATAACGGTATTTTATATCCGTATCCTGTCCGTGTATCCTTAGCCGGATGTGTGGTGAAGCGTGAATACAGTTCCTTCAGTCAGTAGCAGTCAGTCTGCTCAGTGGATCTCCGTGAAGGCTGATGAGAGCGCTCAGTTAATTAAAATGGATATTAAAATATTTTTAAGGTTCGTTTCTTATTATGTATTTTGTATTTTCTTTAAGTTTTTATCTTATAAATTTGATTATGATATTTGTTCATTTAAATATAACTCGATTACTGTCAAAGGGAGTGGATTCGAATACCACACGGAGGAATTAATTGATTTAATTTCCTTGCTCTGGTAACCGAACGTAGACCGCTGCTCAACAGGCAATGACTGAGTAAAGTAAAGACTACACTACTGCCATGTGCGAGACTGAAGCGTGAGCTTTCAAATGAAATACCTTAATTTTATAACTAGCTTATGCTTCTGCTGCGTTATCTATTTATGTTTTGAGAGGCGCAGTTTCTATATTTTTTTACTACAATATATCAATTTGAACGAAACGGGACTAAACCATTAATATATGGTTATAACTCCTATAGTATCATCACGATATACGTCCTCGCTACAAACGCCAAAGTGAACGGGGATCTGTTTTCTAAAGCCACGAAAAGCAAAGCAGATGAGAAAAATTTACAAAACAGCGTGTTTGACTTTATAATAGTGGGAGGAGGAACTGCTGGGTGTGTGCTGGCTAATCGATTATCAGCCGTGGCTGACTGGAAGGTGAGGCGAAATGTGACGTACATATATTATTCTTTTCTAGCTTTATACTATATCATCATACGTTAAGAGAGATTTACTCAAATGCGCTTGAATAACGAAATTGGGACAAAAATATTTATTCACGAAATATTTTCACTTCCTCGCTTAGGCAAAAAAAGAACATAATGCTAAAATTAAAATAGTAAATCTGAACTCTCTGTAATGTACTGTAATACAAAATAAAGCGTCAAAAGCTAAAACATCATTTTAAACATATTGTTATGTGATCAATTTCTTAAAGATTTTAGTGCTTGAAGCTGGAGATGAAGAGAATATAGATTATAGCATCCCTGGAGTACCTACGAAGGAATTTCGCCCAATTTTATGGAATTTCCGAACAGAAAGAAATGGCTTTTCATGCTTATCCAGACCTGGAGGTAGTTGTGAAGTAAAAACAGGAAAAGTGCTAGGAGGATCTAGTGTTACTAATGATATGAAATACACAAGAGGATCAAAGAAAGATTATGACGCTTGGCATAGTAATGGAGAAATGGGCTCTTTGGACTGGAAATTTGAAAACTTGATTGAACATTTCAAAACTTCTGAAGATAACGGTGAGGATAAATGTTTCAACGCACACTTTATTCGGTTATAATAAATTTGTATTATAAAAAAAAATATTTATACCATAAAACTCATATCTTCTTATTATATAAGTCGTGGTGGCACAAGTGCATGACTGTAAATACGACTGATTAATTTATATTTTAATTTCTTCGTTCTAGTGTCAAGGAAAAGCTCAGCATTGAGTTCTACTACTCAATACGCAATACCCCTAAAATTTGGCGGAAAATAGGGAACGGAGTGTCTTAACACTCTCTGCTGTATGCGAGATACAGCGTGAAGCTTATTTGGTATTATGTTTAAAAATGCTTAATACTTTTAAATATAATTAAGCACATTTCTATTATTATTTTCAGGTGACTACGATGTTCTCATGAATTCTTTCTACCATTCTCGCGGTGGAGAAATGCATGTACAAAGATTTAAATACGTTGATCGTTACATGGAATTATTTCTGGGTGCGTTTGCAGAGTTAGGATTTCGATCTGTAGATATTAATACAAATGTACCAGAAGCTGCTGTAAATAATCAATTTGTTATATATAACAACACACGGCTAAGTACGCAAAGTGCTTTTCTTAAACCAATTAGGCACAGGAAAAATTTAATAGTGAAGACGAAGGCTACAGTCACAAAACTTATTATTGAGGATCAAGAAAAAACTGTAGAAGGAGTTATATATGAAGTAGAAAAAGGCAAAGAACAAGCGGCATATGCCAAGAAAGAGACTATTTTGACCATAGGAGCGATAAATAATGTACGACTGCTTCATTTATCAGGCGTGGGACCTTCAACTGAACTAACCAAAAATAACATATCCGTAAAAGTTGATCTTCCAGTAGGAGCCAATTATCAAGATCAGGTAACAACAGGTGGTCTAGCATTTTCTCTAAATGAAGTATCAACATTCAGTGAGAGTCAAATCATTGAAGATTTCAAAATTTGGTTTCAAAATAGAGCCGGGCCGTTAGCTTCGCGAGGCATAAGCCAAATTTCAGCATTTATTCAATTATATCAAAATAAAAACGGACCAGATGTGGAATTATCTTTGGAAGGAAATTATATTAGAAGTGACAAATTCATGCTTACTAACGTATCTGTGCACACGGCTGAAGAATCAAACTTACCACTACCATATTATAATTTAGTCATTGTTAACCCAGTATTGTTGAAACCTAAAAGTAAAGGTAAAGTAACCTTAAATAAGAGAAATCTCAAGTATGGCCGACCTGTTATACAGGCAAATCTTTTGAAAGAATCTGAAGATTTAGATGCAATCATTGATAGCGTCGATATAGCATTACAAATGCTCGACACAAAGGAGATGAAGAAAGCGGAAATCAAATTAGCTCCTCTAGATGTATTTCCCTGTGACAGATTACAAAATCGTGATCAGTGGAATTGTATAGCAAGACATTATACAAAAGCGTTAGGTAATCCTATAGGTACATGTCGTATGGGAGAGAACAGAACAACTTCCGTCGTTAATTATGATTTGAAAGTACATGGTATTGAAAGACTTAGAATAGTTGATGCATCAGTAATGCCAACACATGTACGTGGTGGTATTTATATACCAACCGTTATGATTGCTGAAAAGGCAAACAAATTAATAATGAAAGACTGGAAAGAGACCAAAAACAACTTCTTATAATATTAAGTTAAGAACTTAAAATAATAATACGCTTAGATTTACACATTTAAAATTAAATAAAAAAATTAGTACCACGTGGTTTTTATTAAGTCACTAGCTTTCTCAGCTATCATTATGACTGGAGCTGCAGTTGAACCCCTGGTTATCTTAGGTATTATCGACGCGTCAACTACCCTCAAACTTGCAACGCCATATACTCTTAAATTATAATCGACCACAGATTCAGGGTCCTTGGCTGGACCCATTTTACATGTTCCAACATAATTATGCAGAGGAGCAGTAAATTGTCTCACTATACATGACCAAAATTCTTGTGTAACACGTTCATATTCTTTGCATTCATTATTAAGTATCAGGCGAGGATCAAACTCAAAGTCTGCTGATTTAAAAACTTCAGTGTCAAAAAGCCGGACAACTTCCTGTATCCCCTCCAATATTTTCTTTTCGTCACTAGGATCTTTAAGAAAGTTGGGATAAATTAAAGGCGATCCAAAAATAGGATTAGTCGCATTCAATACAACTTGCCCCCGGCTTTTGGGAGTCAATAATGATGTGCAAATATCTATTCTATCGTAATACATATTTGAATGATGTCCTCGAAATCTAAATTCTATGTCAGGCGTTCCTAAAATTTCAGAGATACTACTTTCGAAGAATGCAACAACTTGAAAATTGGCTGACAGAGGCCCTAAGCCTTTAGAATAGTAAGTTGTGATATCTTTTAATTTCTCTGGAAATTTGCAAGTAGTAGCCGTTTTATCCAACTTTATTACGGGCAGACAAACAGACAAATGATCTTGAAAATTACCTCCTACGGGCAAATCATATATGACTTTAATATCTAAATATTCTAAGTACTCCTTGGGTCCTATACCAGATTGCATTAAAAGTTTTGGTGAATTTATAGCACCAGCGCTTATAATAATTTCTTTCGAAGCTTTTACTATAATTTTTGTACCATTCTTTAAATATTCTATTCCTACCGCCCTAAAGTTATCTCTTGCGTCTTCAATAATTATTCTAGTTACAAGAGCTTGTGTTATTATGTTGACATTTGTTCTTAACTTTCTAATAGGTTCAATAAACGCCGTGTACGCACTCACACGTTCTCCAAAGTACGACATAGTCTGTATCCTCATGAATCCTAACTGATTCCGTCCATTAATGTCAGTATAATTATAGCCGAGTTCGTTTAGTGCACTGAGTAGGACATCAGCGTTCTCGTCGACATACGGGTAGCGTCCCACGTCTAGTGGCCCTTGCGTGGAGTGGAAGAATTTATTCTTTGATATATCCTTGTCGTAATTCCCCTCGGAGTACTTAAAGTAGGGCAGCACTTGGCTAAAGCTCCACCCTTCATTGCCGTTGAGAGCCCATTCGTCGTAATCCGCGGGACTGCCTCTCATGTACGCCATGTCGTTGAT
>DWGR01002830.1:0-13013 GCA_018247715.1 Heliconius burneyi | reverse complement strand
CTTGTGCCTATGTGCTTATTATTTATTTCTACAAAACAATTTCCTTAAAACATAATTTAAGAGTAAACGAGGAGAGAAAGAAAAATTACTTTTTAACGTACCTACATATTTGTAAATGAGGATATCGCGCCGCAATAAAAGTGTCTGTGCGATCGATCTAGATGCGATTCCTTTTAAAGGTAATGATGTTACTTATAAACCACTGGAGCTTAGTCATATATAAATTATTATTTTAATTATAGCTTCAATCCATTTGGTGTAACTGATTTGATGATAGAGACAAGACCTGAGGAGTGGAAGTCTTCAAAGATTAATACTATAACATCTTTGTACTTTTTACGCCATAAATATAAGCACGGTAAATGCATTTTCTAATGTATTTTTAACTAGTTAACTAAATTTTCCTGTAATGATACACCTAATTTCACCTGTCATTTTTCATTCAGAACACACAAGAGCATGAGTTCCAGCTCTCAATAGGCCTATTGCCTACTTTGATACAGTGTAAAGCTAAAAAAAATACTATATTGGACAGACAGACAAATAAATATTGCATTAATACCATTTTTATATACAATCTAAAAAATAAATGTTTTTTTGTCAATCGATTATTTATATTATGCTTACTAGCTCGTTGACATTTGACTCCTAGTTCACAAACACTGTGTCAGCAATGAACGCATAATTTCAAATAGGCATTAAAAATATTGTGCAATTATATTTTTCCAGTAATATATTAGAAATTTTATATGATTTTTACAGCTTTTTGTAATTTTGTAATGAATTATAAAAAATCTAGCTAATTGCTTTATCCCGCATATAGCAAGCAGGCTTGCCTTACCCTTAGGAAAACTACTAAAGTCTACTTTTCGCTAAATTTTCAGACTTTTTCATATTTTCATTTATCAGAGCGTAAATAATCTTATCATTCATACCCCCGATTGGGAATCGAACACACAATGGCTGTGTTTAAAGACGAAGAAGCCCTTGTGATTAATTATACATATTTTTTATTACATTTAATTCTATAAAGTTGAAAAGTTTATTTAGTTGAATGTGTTATAGACTAATTAATATACGTAAGTATCCGCATTCATAGATATCCTCCAGTAATTTCGTTTTGAGAACGCGGGTGAAAATTAAATTAGACATTAAATATAAAATAAAAAAAGTAACCAGACAGACCAGATAAAGTATAGTTATATAATAGATTGCTGAAATATATTACAGTTTAGGTTTAGGAGAGAATACTTACTTACCCGCCTTGAAAAAGGTTGGTGGTTTACTTTTTGTTATAAAACTTTAGTGCTTCGAACGAATTCTTTGAAGTTCCCTGATTCTTCAGAAGTTTTCAGTAAATTCTCCCAAAAATGTCTTATAAATATTTTGCTTACACAAAAATGAATATTTTATATAAATTTTGGATAATATTTTTTAAAATAATTTAAATTTAAAATAAACTCTTATTTACTATGAATCTTATAAGATCCAACGATGTATCTCAAAATTCATATCAGATATAGAAAATAAATCACGCTGTATCGTAAAACGCGGTGTTGAGTTCCGCCGCTCTATCTCTACACGTTATATCTCCAGACTTCGGAAGTGGGGGCTATTTATTTATTTATTTTAAGTTCGAAAACAACAAGATTTATTATTAATTTATTTATCCTTTATGATATTTATCCTTTTACACCATTACTATATTACATTTATTTTCATCTCCACGCTTATGTTGGGAAAAAACGGCGTATAGTTTTTGACATTAGCGTGCACAAACAACAGACAGACCAAGCAAATTAAAAAAAATGTTTTGAGTTTTACTATTATATTGATAATATTTTTCCTCATATATCTTTCATAAACAGACAGCGATCGGTTACAATTTTATTATACGAGTATGTATAGATTATGAATTTAAAATAAATTAAGGTAAAAATACATGGTTACCCAGTGTTGTAATGTACAAATTTCTATCAACATGCAATGTCTTTATTTAGTTAAATTTTCTTCGTGTGTGTTGCCAAAATACGTTAAGAATTAAAATTTTAGGTGAACATATACAGATAAAACAAATACATACTTTAACAGTGCCATACATTTGTAAATACATTTAAAAATAAAAAAACAAATTGCACAATGCGATTGATTGGTAGTTTCTGAGCGTGGACCCAAATTATGAAAGTAAGAGATTCATATAACAAAAAAAAATCCATTTTTGTTGTTTTTATCGAAATGAACATCTTAACACGGTATCTTTTCTTAATGCAATCAGGAAACAAATAAACAAACAATTTCAGGATTTTTCTCATGCAAAGAAAACTTGTTTTCCTTTCCGTTTCCTAAGTTCCGCTCAATTTTCAAGATATTTACGTTTTGAGTGACAAAAGTGACCTGAAGTAAATTCACCACCACTACCACCACCACGAAACTCCGAGGGTAAATCGATCTCACAGCCATCGTGTTAGTAGTCAGACGGTGTCCCACTACGCCACGAGGAACAAAAATATTACCCAAAGCATAAAAATGTACAAAAAATAAATAAAAATAATATAAGTCGTAATAATTTATTATCAAAACTGGAGTAAGTGACGTCACCCCATACGTATGTAAGTACGAGTATCTCGCAAGTTTTCATTGTTCTTGACCGATAGCGTTCATGCGTCAGTACCAATGGAATTTATTATTATATTAATTAATAAATTAAAAATTTTATATATTTCTTGCGGCTTCGTCCGTGTGGCTGATTGGAGATAACTTAAGATCGTGTATGACACGTGACTTTATATAAGGTTTTTTTTCAGTAGGGTAGGCAGTCCCTCCGCCTATTCTCATATGTGCGGGACAAAACGAGAAGCTAAAAAAATCAATTTTTAAGGTGCTAGGCGTTTAGGCCAAGAACAGTAGTCAGTAGTCAGCGTCAACGACCCGCTGAGTCAGCTACCGCCAGTCACGTCACCGCACACGGTACTTGCAAACAATATAATAATTGCATGTCTTTCTGTACTTATTTTAATAAATCTACGATTTATATTTTTTATTTAGAAATCCTATATGATCTGAACGAAGCGGTATTGGGATCCGCACATCTTGGAAACGGCCCGTTCAATGTTTAGCACGTTTTCTAAAAAAGTATTTTTCTTCACTAAATATGGAGTAAAACTTTCAAAATGAAAAAATCTATGAATCATTTAATAATATAAGTATAGAAATAGTAAAATAGTAAATTTATTATCATCTATATACCTTCAAATTTTTCCGGTATAAGAAAGAGTAAGGCTGAGGGAACCCAGTGTTAAAACTGCGTGTTAAGCGGGTTTGGTTATGTCTGACGCTGCGCTACGATGGCCTCAATAATAAATTTCGCTGGATTGTGATATAAGACACCGCAGAGTAAGCAACGATATTATAGCACTTATTCTATTCGAATGAAAGTGGCCCAACTCGAAAATTAAAATTACAGCTACAATTTTATTATATGTATAGATGTTAAAAGTTACACTTTGCTGTTGTGAATCTCATCTGACTGTAATCTAGGTTCGAATCCTATTCATATCCCACTCAGAATATAATTGGTTCCCCCCATCTACCATTCTAGGTATAGTTTTACGCTGTATAGAAATTAGACATAATATCTACGAGTATATAGCGTAAAATTATTTAAGTAATTTAATTTCAGCAATCGTTTCGCACTTTGCGTTAGGCCATTTTTTAATCAGTTGCTACATATGCCGACTAGAAAAGTATTATTTCAGTTTTTTAACACTTAAAATTAATTATTGCATCATTTTTGTGTACGTTTCAGTAAGTATACATTTATTTCTGCTTACATCGTACCGTATCTGCTTTCATTTATTTCCTAATAAAATATAGACCAGGGGTTCCTAACCAGTGGTCCGCAGAAGCCTAAAAATGGTCCGCGAACAAATTTAATGTTACTGGGCCGGCGTTAAAATTTGTGTTTGATTATGACAGATTATATTTATTATACCTACATAGTGGTCCCTGGACAAGAAAAGGTTGGGAACCTCTGATATAGACAGATCTAGTATCTAGTGGCGGTCTAAGCGGCGGAGTAACGAAAACAGTTATTGTTAATTAAAAAATAGAAAAAATAGAAATAACTAAATAAAATACCGGTCGTGACGCATAAGTGTGTAAATGTAAAAGCGACTTAATTAGCGAAATTTAAATATTTTATTTAAATTTATATTTCCATTTCTTTGCTCTGGTGTCGAGGTGAAGAGCGAGCGTACGTTGAGTTCCGCCACTCAACACACAATGCCTCCAGAATTCGGCGGAAAATGGGAAACGGAGTGTCTTAACACTAGATTCCCTTTGCCTACCCTGCTGTATACGGAATACAGAAGCTGACTTTAAATAAATAAAAAAAAATGTTGTTATAATCTACAGTGAAACACGTAATAAAATATAATTCACATATATTCTACTTATAACCAATCGATAGACATATTTATAAATTGGTATTTGCGACATGCGCCCGCCCAGGCGCGTCTCAACGCACCGTTCGACGCCACTTCACCCATGAAATAACCTTCGCCGCCTCACCTTATCTATTTCTATATATAACATATAAATATGGTAAAGTGATGAGAATTTATCTAGATGAATGACTGTTTGATCACCGTACACTGGATAATTACATTTTTTTAGGAAAATATTTATTTTTTTAAATAGCAGGGTACATTCCGCTGAATTTTCGAGGCATTGTATGCTGGTGGTGGAAATCAACACCGCGGTTATTTTTTTTTACAGTTACAGTAGGTACTCGATCTCTTCCCTTTTGGAAAACGACCAAGAGCTGAACTAGCCAATTAAGTTGGGAATCATATGTATTATATAATTTTAACTAAGAATTATTGTTATGATTTTAAAGTCCTTGTGGCGCTGTGGCATCAGCATGTGGCTGTAGACGCGACAGTTGTGGGTTCTATGATCACAACTCAAAACGCTATGCTGCACCACTCGATAATCTAAAATTTAAAAAATTACGCGGTGCGCGAAGAATGGAGTGTTTTAAGACTAGGTGTCATCTATCTTCTCTGTTATTTGCAGGTAACAACGTAAAGCTGAGTGATAAATCAGAATAAATATTATAAAATTATTTTCTTTAATATACACATATTTATTTTCGGGCGGGAAAAATTCATCCAGCCGTCTCACCCTCCGTCAAGTGATTCGAGCGTGAAATTAATCTCTAAAGCGTTTAGAGGCAAGTTGACCGTCAAAATTATTACCTGATGAGATTTGTAAGCTCTAGGCTATATGTGTGTGAGTATATCATTTTGGTAGGAATATTCGTTGTAGATATTTAACGAGATGGCCTGGCCTGTAATGCACGATGACATATATATATATATATAAAGAAAAAAAAAACAGTATAAGCCTACGTTCTAGTCAAGCTAAGCAAACACTGTGTCAGCAATGAACGCATAATTTCAAATAGGCATTAAAAATATTGTGCAATTATATTTTTCCAGTAATAATTAGATATTGTATACAAATTTAATAATTTTTTATAATGAATTTTAAAAATCTAGCTAAATGCTTTATCCCGCATATAGCAGGCTTGCCTTACCCTTAGCAAAATTAATATCGATACACTCCGTTCTCTAATTTTCGCTAAATTTACAGACATTTTCACATTTTCATTTATCAGAGCGAAAAAAATCAAATTATTCATTCCCCTGATTGGGAATCGAACACACAATGGCTGTGTTTAAGGATGAAGAAGCCCTCGTGATTTTCGTGGAGTTTTTTCTTAAGATCACTAGGCGTTCCAAAGCCATCTTTCCTTCTGTTAATTTATGCTATGAAACTTAGATATATATTTATTATTTGCCTTTACCGGCTTCCACAGTTAGTTAGTTTTAAGTAATCTACAGTGGATAGTATTAATCAGTGATAGATATGAGTTTGACGGCACACTATGGTTCTGTGCCCAAATTCACTACCATCAATTAGTTTATATTAAAAATCACGAAATTCTACGACCTAGATGGACAATGTGCGTCATTGGAGACTTTCACCACCAAACCTGCAATATGGATATAAAGTGAAAAATACTGAGAAATACCTGATTGGGGAATCCCGCAAAATGGGATAAATATATACATTAATTATCTATACTTTAGTTGAACGCACTTATATCAGGAAGTACTAGAAAAAAAATCACTTTCTCAGTTAGCCTGGATAGCCCATATAGATTCCATTTATTAAGGAAGGATATGTTATGCTATTTACATCACATATTATTAAGTACATCCGGAAAGAGTTACTTCAGCCACTTATTATCATACACAGCTGCTATTTATTTTCATTTGCTTTGATTTCAAAAATAGTTAAAAATTCGCATCTCGGGCTCTAGATGATCGCGGAAATCACTTTTTATTAAAAATTGCAGCATAAAAGTGGCTTACTCAAATAATATATAAGTTTTGTTAATATATAAGTGCGACCTTTGGCTTGTTGCGAGCTTTATTTTACGACGAATTCTTTAAAATCATCTATGAGACTTTCGTAACGGTGACCGAGACCCAAATCATATTATTACTCATAGTATATACTATATAGTACTCGTATAGTATATTGTATGTTATCGTCGTCGTCTGGCTGGTCGAGTTTGGTTGTAGAATTTAATTTGAAAAACCCTAAAAGGAATGCTTATGTTTTAGCTCCACGCTTTACTTCGCTAAGGCTGAGGGAATTTAATCTTAAGACACCCCGTTTGCCATTCATCTCTCCATTTTCCCAGACATTGCGTAATGAGTGGTGAAAATCAGATTAATTCAGGTTAACAGAAATTTGGTTTTAAGTAGGTATAGGTAGGCCTCTATGCATATCTTTAAACTATTTATCAAATATTTACTAATTTAGAATATACCTTATTTAAAACAAAAACATCGTCTCGATATAATTATCAGTTTTCTAGCATTTGGCGTGCTAACATACAAAACACTTAAATAATTTGGATACATGCTTGGAAGCAGGATAATCACACATATTAACCAAGTCCAACCCTATTACATACTTTCATACTAAACTCATAGCCCTCTTTTTTTAAAGTCAGTTAAAAATACCTTATCTACTACCAAACCCCAACATATATCGTTACGTTCCGCGTAACTAATACAGATGACATCTCCGACCGCACAGCATCCTGTTACAAAACACACGGGCTCATCTCACATGCCTCTAGAGCACGAGGTATTTACTTGATGAATTATATATTATTTTCATATATAAATTAAAGTAATGCAAGTTATATATATGTTTAATATTAGAATCAAAAAATATCTTTATGTTAATATCATTTTACTATTATTCAACGTTTAGGGGCAGTTCCTTACCCAACCGGTGTCGCCGTAAACGCCAATATGGCTAACAGCATTAACCTCATGTTCGAAAAAAAAAATATTTTACTATACTACTCATACTAATTTATATAGAAACAAGAACTTGCCTGTAATTTCTGCATTTTTTTAAAAAATATACCTATATATTTGTATAAGCATATTAACACACATTACACAAGTATTATTTATTATAGGCTTATACGTTTTTCCTTGAAGAATATTTGCAGTAATAATCGATTTCTGAGAAAAATTATGGACATCAATGCCATTACGGTGCTGAAATACCAGTGAGGTTGCTAGGAAACAGATTTTCCTATCTTTCTTTGAATAGTTATCACAAATTGTAAATATTCGTAAAATGTATATTTTGAGGCTGGCGTGGCGTGCAACAGTAACTGTAACCGATTGTGAGTTCAATTCCCACTCGAGGATCTGAGAAATCATCATATTTTCATTTTGTTACTTTTGTAATTCGACAAAGCCCGACGTTGAATTCTGCCTCACGAAGTACGATGCTTGCAGGATTCAGTGAAAAGTATCTTTACATTAGGTTCCCAGGTTCTCTCCGCCTTCTCCGTCTATGTGATACAGCATGGGATACAGCGTTGAAATGATGCTTAAAGTTTTTATGCGTGCACAAATCTTATCTTCATAATTACCAAGTGTTTAAATATTAACAAATTTTAAGACCCTAAATAATAGGGCGTAAATTCCCTATAGTTGCCACTAAAGGGAATAAAAAGAAATACATCCACACAAAAGTGATTCCTGATATAAAATTTTAATATTACTAAAATATACTGCTGCAGACGTGTTTACTAAAAAAATGCAACCATTCTGCTAACTTTGCTCATGTTCATGAATTTCGAATTAAAAAAAAACTCTTCCCAAAGGAATCTGTGCCTTCTTTGAATGAACGTGCCAAATAAGGCCGAGAAGTTTTTTTAGAAACAAACACATTGAGGTCAGCTTTTTAAAACTGGGCTGAAATAAATTGAAAATATATCCAATACGTAACGTACTCGGACGGTGCTAGTTGTGTCAGTGGATATACAATGTGTTGTTTTAAAGTAAAAAGAATGAAAATATATTTTGTGGAATAAAACTAAGGGTAACGAAAAAAACTTATATCTGTTTCTAATAAACGTTGAGGTCAGTCGTGGCAAATGCTTAATATTTTCATATTTTCCTTTTCTCGCTCTGGTAACGAAGCAAAGCGCGGTGTTGAGTTCCGCTCTACACGGAATTTCCTGACTGCTAATTCGGCGGAAAGTGGGGAACGGAATAATATTAATGGGAACGAATTATCTTAACACAAGTTTCCCAGGTTCCCTCTACCTACTCTGCTATGTGCGTGAGGCGTGAAGCTAAAAAAAATGATGATTGTGAAGATACGATCTCTTTGTAGGATATGCGGAGTCAGCTTAGCTGATTGAATCCCCAATAAAGAAATACATAGACTCGTGGGTACTAGAGAGGATGTCACGGTGAGAATGAAAAAGAACGTGCTCAGTTAGTTTTGCCACGTCGAACGAATGAGTGATGAAAGAATGACAAAAAGATTTATGATGGAAAAGTGGATGGTAAGAGCGGTAGGAGGTGACTTCAGTTGACCTTCGAAAATACGGTATCAAAGATTCTAAAGGATAGTCACGTGAAAAGCATGATGATCCCGCGGAGAGCATGTATAAAGAGGTTGATGATAATGGACGAGGCGAATGAAGTATACAGAGACCATAGCGTTTAGCGCTCCGTACTCTCTGACTCTCCCGCTAGGGATAGAGCGGGAAGCTTATCTAATCTTAAGAAATAAATTACTGAAGTAATTATCAATTACTTATTACCTGTAGTTTCGGCCTCTAATGGATATAACTAATTTGTATGACACATGGACACATTATGAGTGTATGGGGTAATTCGGACCGCAATTACAGTAGATTTCGTCGAAATGATTAACGTGATGTACTCGTAGGTAGTATAACTACTGGCTATATTATAACGCCATAGCTTTCCTCGATAAAGGCACTATCCAACATAATTTTCTTTTTTATATTCGAGCCCATACTTCCTGAGATCATTGCGTTGAAACAAACTCTTCAGCTTTTTTTAAGCTTAGTAAAGATATAAAGATAGTATATCGTTACTATTGTAGTATTTATTATGCGTAAGCATTCAAATAGTATATTTTAGAACGCTCCATATGTATTTTGAACACTTAACAGCAAATCGTGGTCACAGATACGTAGACTTTAATCAAGCTTGGTTTATCTAAGCATCGTAATAACAACATCGCGATTAGAATCTTCTACCATCAAAAACAAACTTGTTCTGACACTACAACAGCACGACGGCACCATATGACTTATTACACCAATTAATTGATTGGACATGTTTATAGCAGGACTGAGAGAGTAATCACTCCGGCTAATGATCGCTGGACTATCCAGCTACCATTATAGCTACTATTTCCTTAATGACTGTACCAGCATTATTTATAGAATACAGGTAAAACGCATATTTTCTCTCATTTACAGGAAAAATAATTAAGAAATTGCGGGTTTTAGGCGCCATTAACTAACTTTTATTTATTCGGATTTATAATTTTTTATCTGTCATGTAAAGAATTGACTTTTCTATTATTTTATAAGGAGATTTTGATTTCCTTGCTCTGGTAACGCGTCTATGAGTCCGCCACTCAACACGCAATGCCTCGAAAATTCGGCGGAAAGTGAGAAACTGAAGTGTAATAATGGGAAAGGAGTGCCTCAACATTAGCTTTCCAGATGGTGCGGGATGCAGCGTGAATCTTTCTTTTAAAACTGATAAGAATCTTCAATGATTCGTGTACCCCTTTATGCCATATTTGTAATAAATATTTACCTAAAACAAAAGGTTAAGTGATTCCTAAACTTTATTGTCTTTGGAAAATTGTTAAATTTATTACATTTTTAAATTTTAGATACAATTATAAGTAAGCAGGCTTATCAACAACATGACTAGGCTGAAGTCAACCGATTTTTTTTTCATATTATCCCATAAAAATTTAAAAGCTTTTTTAATGTCTGACACATTTTGATCACAAGATTACTGTTACAGTGATTATGAAGATAATAAAAAATATATTTCAGCTTCAAAATGCATATAACAGATTGTTGAATTAAGCTTTATATACTTATCTTCACGTTCAGTGGGGTACGCAGAGGAAACTTAGTGTTTAGACATTTTGTTCACAATTTGATGCCTTAATTCGAGTCAATGTGTCGCGGAACTCTTTGCCGCACTTTGAAAATAAATACAATCTTTCCTTGAGCAGGTATCGAATCTACAACTATCGCTTTAACGCTTGATCTACAGATCCTTTATCACTGCGGGATGACGGCCTTATATATTTACTTATAGGTATATAATAGCTTATTTATACAAAAAAAAATGTGTTACGAAAAAAAAATTGCTTAATAGCATACATTGAAATATTTTAATGCAAATTTTACATTTTACCTTTTATTTTTAACTAATACCATATTTATTTAATGACTCAACAAATTTATCACTAGCCAAAAGCAATTGCTAAAAAACACATTTAATAGAAAACAACTAAGCATTTTTTCTCATACATACAGACATACAAAATAAATACAAAAATTAATTAGAAATTAGGTAAGTGTCGATGACCTGGCGATGATCGCAAATCACCGCAGAATGCAGGTCGCTGCATGGAAGGCCGTTAACGCGCGCGCAGTGAAGCCAGCTACGTACAGCGTAGTACCGAGGTCCGAGACCGAAGAGACACTCGCGCCCCGGCTCCCAAAGCGGTCGCACGCTATGGCAACACCTTGAGCCTGTATATAATATATAGAAATACGTGATCGAGCCACACGCCACAGGCCACGGTCGAGACAGAGTGTCAGGCCATAACGTGCTGTTTTGTCAAAGTTGTTATTCGTGTTTGTTTAAGGTAAGCTTAATTCATTTTAAAATTTACCATCCAGCTTTTTATTAAGATTTTTTTTTAATATTTTTATGTTTTTTTTATTGAATTTTTAAGTTTTTTTTTGGTGTCGTGCAAGTGTATTGGTATAAAAAGTTTCGAATTATTGATCAATCGTTGAATCAATCAGTGAATATCGTTTGTATACATACTGGTGGCTTCCCCATAAAATATATTTCTAAATATATATTAAAAAAGTCTGATATGTTTGTGTCTGATGTGTTTTACTTTCGTTTTCTGTATAGAGTAGTAAATAATAATTATATTTAATTATGAATGAAGGCATTGTTGTCATAGTGGACTCGTCGCCGTCGTCTCCAATGACAGGTTACTTCTGCAAATCGATGAAAATGACACTAGAATCTTATTTCTTGAAGTATTTCATTTTTAAATATGCGTATATATTATTTATATATAATTTGAATATTACATAGTTTTCTGTTTTCAAACTTTTCAAACCCAGCAGAAATCTAGTGTTAAGACTCTCCGTTCCCCACGCACCACCCAGTTTCCGAGACATTGCGTATTGATAGTGGCGGAATTCAATGCCACGCTTGGTTGTCCTCAAATTTTTGGATTGTTATAAATATTGCATACTGAGCTTAAGTGATGAATTGGTGTTGCGTCGATGGGAGGTATTTAACTTGTTATATTTTGAATTGCTAGTATATATAGTTCTTCTGAATTTGGGCGGAAAGTGAGTAACGTAGAGTTTGAACATTAGGTTCTCTCAGTCTACCTCGCCATATGCGGAGTAGAGCGTAAACCTGAGAATAATATAATTTTCCATTACTTTGTAGATAAGGCTGCGCCGGCGCATCAATGTGAATTCTAATAAGTGACGTAATGATCTTTGACCGCTAGAGTCGAAAATAATGTGATATTGACTTTAAAGTATTTGCTATATCGTATTTGCCTTTATTTATTTATATTTAAGTTTTTATTGTAATTTGCGAGGCAATCTTTACTTATAAAAAAGATAAATACGGCTAGCAAATTTTCAAAAACGCGGCTTAGTGTCTTATATAACAGTAGATTTCTTTGCCTACCCTGATACATGCAGGATACAGCGTGAAGCTTAAAAATAATATTTTCCCAATTTCCCCAAATTTCAGTCCAGAACAGAATTTAAATCCAAGACCGTTATGTATAGTAACACTCTAGGCATGACTAACTTCAACTACAATGGCGGCAATTTATACTATTAGTAGGGGGTGGTCAGATCAGCTCTTGTAACAAGGCAAAGAATTTAGAATTCGGCAGACTAGGAACCGAAAATGTGTTAATAGGGACCGAGTGTTGTAGCACAAGGCTCCCAAGCTCCTACTGCTCCTCTGCCTAACCTTGCTATGAGCTGTTTCATACAGCATGAAGTTAAAGAATTAAAAATTTGGTGATGTAGTGGTTTTTTTAATCGATTCAATGACAATATCTTTAACGAACATTTTATATAAGGCAAAATTTATTATATTTCTTTGAGCCATCCTCATCACTAATCATTACGGTAAAATTTTAAGAACTAATCGTATTTTGAATTTAGTTATTATTAAACCTACGCACCGTTGTTTGTGTCATGCCACTTCTGCGTTAAAGGAAGTAAATAGACTTAATTTGATACGAGTGCATTACATATAATAAATATTAATTGC
>DWGR01002829.1:0-13014 GCA_018247715.1 Heliconius burneyi | reverse complement strand
TATACACATTTGTTATCGAGACAAGTCATATATTTAATCTTGTTTGATATGTTGTGTGGTGCAAGGTTTCAGTTTTTTTCTGTTCGTACATTTATATATATTTAAAACTATTTATTAATATATTTTATTTTTTTATATTGCATACTGAGTGATGGGCTGTCGTGGAAATAAAAAATTGCCCAATCGATTGCCCTATTGCACATAGTGAGAATCGAACCCATAGCGGTAGCGCTTATTAATTGAATATGCCAAGTACTACTATTTATTTCGTAATTTTACACACACACACACACACACACACACACACACATTTTACCTCACTCATAGTTAACATGAACTACTTAGAGGATACTTTTTATAGAATAAAAGATCTAGCTAACTCTTATTATCAGTTTATTTGTCCCTGTAACATTTGTCCCTGATTAAACCACGCAAGCAAAGTCACAGACAAAACGTTGATTTATTTAAATCCCTGCATTGAATTAATTAAATTACAAAACGTAACACCTCTGTGCCAAAACGGAAGTCAAAGATGTCGAGATTGAAAATGACGTTTCGAAGATTATTATCTTAAATGCTCTCTGTATCATAGCATGCGCTCGATATATTAAAAAAGCTCTTAAACGCTGTTACCCGGATAGCAGGGAAGGTAGAGGGAACCTAGTGTTAAAGATACTCCCTTTCCCACTTCACACAATTGTATCAAAAAAATATAAAAACGTATTTTTACTTTTTTTTAAGGTTATCAGTGCCTAATTTTAAATAATGTGATTTCTCTTTTCCATATAACACAAACCATATATCACAGTTGGTGAATATTCGAATACCCTCTTATAGTAAATTCAACTTAGTTTGCTGAGTTTAAGCCATCCCAAGGAAAAATTTGCCGTAGCGCAGGGGCACAAGCATGCGACTGTAAACACGACGACCGGACCGGAAGACCAGGTTCATCTATCCTGGTATGTGCGGGATATAGCGTGAAGCTAAACTATTTCTATCTATTTCGAATAAAATAAATAAAGTTAAAATTTATTTATATATTTAATAATTAAAATAATAATATTCATATGGGATTTCAACATACAGTCTGTCTATCTATTAAAAGTGGACCACTGCAAGATGTCAAACTAAATGAAATATAATTAAACCGATTAACGTATCTATTACAAAATAAAAATAAAAAGATACACATTTAAACCGGAAATCTTAATCATGCTGCTCAATTATTTACAATCTTTCTCACGATCGTTTCACTTCTTGGTTAATTAACTTTTTAATACACGAAGTGTCATTGTGTAATTATTTTTTTAAATATTATTTTTTGAAAGCTTCAGCCCTGTTTGCATCGCAAACGAAGCTCATCAAGGACTTCGGAACTCGCAAGAGTAAATTGCGTGCTTCTAACAATAAATAAATAAATCAGCTTCACGCTGTATCCTACACACAGCAGAGAGAACTTAGTGTTAAGACACCCCGTTTCCCACTTTCTGCCCAATTCTGGAGGCATCGGAACTCAACGCCGCTTTTAGTCTCGACACCAGAGTGAAGAAATAAAATATAAATATTTTAAATGACAACGCGCATGGGCAGACTCGACCGGATCATTACCACCCCCGGCATATTAAACCAGCGTGAAGTAATGACTTTATGCCACTACGTTTCGCATTAGGTAATGCCTGACAACGCCCCAGTAGCTCCTCTAGTGTTATGCGGAGTCATGGGCGGCGGTGATCACTTGCCATCAGATGACCCGTACGCTCGTTTGACATGTCTTTTTCCATAAAAAAAATCTAATCTAGCTACACGCTGTATAAAAAAAAGGACGGAAAAGACAGAACAAGACAGTCAGATAAAATAAACTCGCTTAATTCTCGAGAGCGGAGCGAAGTAATCTCAAAATACAGAACTATTATTAAGTTTTTTTTTTTAGGAATCCGTTCCGCTTAAGCATTACCCGGTCATTTCTTTTACGCGGTGGAAACCGGACTTTCGTGGCGTAGGGCGAAAAGATTGACTAACGTCTGACTGGAAATATGATTGAGGTAGATTCTCATCCGTGTCAACTAACTATTATCATTTCTTTGTTCTAGTAATACATAAAGCGGCGTTAAATTTCGCCACTCAACAAACAGTGCCTCGAATTCGGGTGGAAATTGTAGAGCAGTGTGTTTTAAGCTTAGCGCTCGCCTCCCCTGCTATATGCGGAATACAGCGTGAAGATAAAAAAAATGTTTTCGTAAAGAATAATATGTAAGTTAGGTAAGCATGTGCGACATTTATTATTTATCATTTTCAGGCTTTAGGTTCCGCCATTCAATACGCAATACCCCTGAAATGAACGGGAGCATATTACATTTACATAACTAGAAATGCAAATGTAATATACTCTCTGTATATGAATTACATTTACATAACTATAAATGTAAGTATATTACATTACATGTGAATGTAATATACTTTGCCGTCGTGGCACAGGGGCACAAGATAGTGACTATAACGCGATGATTGTGAGTTTGATTCCAACTCGGGGGGAATTAATAATTATTTATTAATATTTTCATTTATTCTAGCAGCAAGACAAATGTCCAGCGTTGAGTTCCGCCACTCAACACGCAATGCCTCGAAAAATTCAGTAGAAAGGAGGAAACGTTTTAACATTAGATTCCCTTTGCCTACCTGGCTACAAGGTAACAAAGACTGTATCTATATATACCTGCTGTAGTAGTAATCAAAATGTTTTAAAAACTTGAAATAAACGTTATGTAAATGCATTCGCGTTAACGGTTAGATTAATTTAATTAATTGCGCACTGGATCACCTTCAACGCGAACTTCGATTGTGTGATGCAAAATATACAAAATATGTAGTTACAAAAAAAATATGAAAAAAATCAGCTTCACGCTGTATCCCGCACACAGCAGTGTAGGCAGGGGGAACCTAGTGTCAAGACACTCCGTTTCCCATTTTCTGCCAAATTCTGGGGACATTGCGTGTTGAGTGGCAGAACTCAACGCCGCACAACCTCGACACCAAAGCGAAGAAATGGAAATATAAATTGAAATAAATATTTTATCCCTCGAGTGGGGATCGAACCCACAACCAGTCGATTTTACTGTTACATATTGTGCCCCTGCGTAACGATTAGCATATAGTTACGATGAAGAAATTAGTGTATCTGACATATATTCATTACTTAATACAACACAGCTTCACTCTTTATCCCTTGCATACCCTGCAACAGAGAGAATGGACGCTATGGTCTCTACATACCTCTTTCGCCTCGTCTATTGTCATCAACCTCTTCATACATACCCTTCGGGGTGCCTTCATACTTTTTGCTATTACTTACTAGCTCTATAGTTTAAAGGATTAACGTGATCGTATACTACTTTAACTTTATTTTATTATTATAATGAATCTATTTTTACACACTATGTGGCCAATAACGTTTATATTTGAATTAGGCTAAGAAGGTGGGTTTCCTAAAGGGCGCTGTATTGAATTGAACGTTACGTCATGTAGCTGACAACCAAACAGCGGACAACCAAAAGGCTTCTAAAAGACACCTCATTTTTCTAATTATGATAACTAATTTAAAAGTTGGGAATATGGGAAGAGATGAACATATATAAAAGTACCAAAATTATAACCCTCCTTTTTGTTTCGCCTTAAAAATATTTGTATAAATAATTTAAGCACTTCTAGCTTTTTCCCTAATAGCAGATTAGAGAACCTAGTGATAAGATACTCCATTCCCCACACACCACCCAAGTTTTGAGAACTGCTTGTAGATTACAGCGGAAAAATTAAGATAATTTAAATATAATCCAAAAAGACGCTGTCCAAGGGCTCCACGACGGCCTCATACTCGTAATTTACAAGATCATTAAAAAATAACGTAACATTACTAATATAAAACATTGATAGCAATTGAGCAAATGAACAGGGTATGAAGGCAATGTTACGATTGGTCGCCACTCAAAGTAAACTAACCAATCGTCATATATGCTACCAGATTGACCTACTTTTGTATACGTAGTACCTACCTGCTGTTAAATACAACTTTTGCTTTGGGCTAGGCCATGACGTATCTGAGTGAAGGCTAGTGGGCTCTATCTAATGATTAAACTTTTTATATTATGACGCCATCAAGCTGTAGGTGGCAAGTAATTAAGTTTACCTTAGTCATAATCGAAATGATTGCAGATTTGATTTATTTCAGTTTCACGCTGTATTATACATAATACAGAGGGAACCTTATCTTAAGACAGTCCGTTCCCCACGCTTCGTCTAATTTTTAAAAGCCATGTTTTTTCTTGTTACCAAATATAGGAAATGAAAATAATACATTACTCCGTGCGAGAATCGAACCCATAATATCATATACCCGTCACGTCTACACCTAGACGCTGTGGCGCTGGGCCTCGTTAGGTTCTACTGTCAGCTACTGCCTCTGTTAGGCATTATTGTAATTACTTCTCCAACCTAAAGGAAATAATGAAATTACAAAAATACATGTTTTTTTAAGTGTAGAAAAACCAGACATCAGAATGACATTTTTAAACTAGTTCATTTTAGTAGCTACTCCTTGCCTTACTTTCCATTAAACAATGTAAGTTAGACGATCTCTAATAACATATCTGAGATAAATATCTATCAATATTTATTACAATATTATATGTCAAATGTAAACGTTCCAATCATATCACAAGAACCGCATGTACAATGGTCTATAGATCAGTGATCCATGGATCATTGATCTATAGATTATTGATCGATGGATCTTTAGGGTGTGATCGATACGACGTGCACGCTCATACATAATTCAATCTCATATGATATTAATTTATTAGAGAGAGATGATGATGATGATGATGAGAGAGACAACTTTGTTATCTTAAGTATATCAATTGCAATCATAGTCAAAATCTTGATAAAAAATATACTACTACTAATGTATATATAAAAACACTTTGTTAAAAAAATATAATGCTATCATGTAATGGGAATAGCTACGATATCATGTAATGGAGAGACCATCGTGGTGCAGCGGCACAGCGTCTAATTGTAAACGACTGTAGGTTCGATTTTTACTCCGGTAATCGTAATGTGTAATATCGATGGATGTTAGGGAAACTACTAAACGGATTTAGATGATTTAGATGATTAAAATATAACTTTTATATTAAAATAACACATATGCTACAATTTCTTTAAAAATTTTGTATAATTTAGCCATAAAACATCAATAAGCTTACGCGAGTGAAGCCGCGCGTGGGTCGCTAGTAAGAATATATTTTCTTATTTGTATCATAATAGGTATTTAACGCAAAGCTCACGCGACGCTCGTGACACACACAGTCACGACTGCAGCATTATACCCTTATCAAGGCCGCTGATAACACCATTAATCTTGGAAGGCGGTTCTTGTACAAGGTTCAATTGAAATAAGTCTTATTGATGGAGCAATAAAAAAAATATTAGCTCGTTCGTTTTAGTTTGTAAGCGCGACAGGTTGTCAAAAATTAAGTGCCTCTACCGGGAATCGAACTTAGAACCGTCGCATTTACAGACAGCAATAATATATAGATATTTACTATAAATACCCAAAAGTAATTGACGTGAGTTCGTAATTACCTCTTTTAAACCATGAATAGACAAGCCATGATTTATGATGGATTATTCCTTAGCGTTTGTGATAAAGCTAATGACTGACAGATATGAAAGTGGTTTAATTTCTCTATCAATAATTGCAGGTTCTTACGAATATATTGATATAAAGAAGCTTAATCTGTGTATAAAAAATCTTATAATATGTTATTCTAAAGGCATATTCGAAAAGGTTTTTAAAAAAAATTTAGGTTGGAATTCGGAAAATAATTTAGATTTTTCATTAGAACTTATTTTAAAACATTAAATTACAAGCATAAATCAATATAATATTTATAATCTCCTGAATAGTACCTATATAAGATAAATGACATCTCTAACTAAAGCCCATAAGATATTTATAGATCTCACGCTGAGGCAGCGCGGGTGGTCCCCACTTTCTGTTCGTTACGCCTTACTATGCTTCTGTTTCGTATTGTATGATAGTTTACTATTGAGTTATATAGAAATTGTATGGAAATTAAGAAAAACAAGTTAAAAAAATTATAATGAATAGCATTTATATAAAACTAGCTTTTACATGCGGTTCGGGTGCTCAAATTTAAGTAACTAATATTTATGTAGGCCACTCGACAGGTTGTGGAATGATATAATATTTTCATTTACTCTGACGTCAAGGCAGAGCGTTGAATTGAGTTCCGTTACTCAACACACAATACCTCCCGAATTCGTTAGAAGTGGGGGAGCGGTGTATCTTAACACTAGGCGACCTCTGACCTCTAACGAAGAAGACCCAATGGTCTTCCTCAAAAATAATATTTTTCTTTAAAATTATAACCAATAGTTCTCGATTTAAGTGCGTTCAACCTAACAATCTTTTGTATAAAATAAAATAAATCAAATAAATAAAACAATTTTTTAACTTCATAAAGAATTTACAAAATTTCAAATTGATGAAATCCACTAAATGAGAATATCAAAAAATAAATAAAAAACAATATAATATTAAAATATGTAATTATAATTCATATATTCAATTCAAGAACGTTTTATAAATTGTTTTTAAAAAATAAAATAATAAGGTGTGTCTCGTGTGCTACAATTTGGTGTAATAAAAAATATATTATCGATATAAAAATACCTTATAAATGAAGTTTCATATAACGCAATTTAATTTTGTGGCCACGACATTTGCCTTTCAAATCAAAAGCTTATTAGATATATATAATATTCTAAAAGTATGCGCAAAAGACATTCTAAATATTAGTAATTTAGTGCATGCTTTTATAGGTCGATTTGTATCTATATATGTAATAATCTGATGATCTGAATTTGACCCATTTGTAATAATTGTGTAATAATGAAACAAAACAAAAGTTCTACGGCGACACTACAATAATATGTTACAGCAGAGCTGGTTTAATGATGTTGAAGCCAGCAATCATACTATTCATATCTCCGCTTATTACTGACAATTAGTTACGTAGTACGTTAGTAAGCGGGTAAAATGATTATAATTATCCCTCTTCTAATCCTGCTGCATGCGGGATACAGCGTGAAGCTGATATACATACCAAAAGAACTTTCCTAAAACCGCTTTGTTCATGGCCACATAATCAAAAACGTATACAAAGTGAGCTTTCAAATCACGAGGTCATATAACTTTTGATGACGATTTAATAAACACTTTCGAGAGCAACTTACGTTATACGCAGTTAGATTGTATAAATAACGTATTTAATTACAGTTATTACCAAATTAAATTACATTTTAAAAGTACTCGTAAATAGATTTTTTTTTAAATTTCACACCTATCTGTTGCAATCTATTTGTTAATCACTTGTCTGAACAACGCTGTCTTAACAAATAAATATTTAAATATATGTCGTTTTTTATTTTATTTATTTAGCCATTAAACTTAAAAATACTACGCAATATTTTCCGCTCAATTTTCGAACCCATAACCGTCACGTCGACACGCAAATACATTATACCATTGCCTAATAACAGCCTCAAGTATTCAAAATATCATCAAAAAATGTCTGTTCTAATCTAAATAAGAGGACTTAGAAATACAAATTGAAATTACGTTATCGAATAAAATTATAAAAGAATAACTTACCTCATCCTGAAAAGCTCGGTGTAAGCTTTCCTTATTATATCTCTGATCTCCTTGCTTCAAAATGGCGGAACACTGTTTCAGTAAAGATAATCGTATTTTATCCTTTATGTTTTCCTCCTCCATAAAAGACATTCGGTGTCCTTGTCTGGGAACTCCCAATAAATCTTTTTCGTTTGTAACTTGTAAAAAATTATTGAAATCACCATTTTTTTGAAGTTTTTCCTCACATATGCTCGTTTCACTGTCCGTCACTTCTATGTCAGTTTTCCCGCCATTACAACTATCTATTTGAATTCTTATATTGTCTGTAGTCACACCGTTTTGTTTTTCAGATGACATGATTTTTTATATTTTTTTTTGTAGTACTTTTTTTTTACTGTTTTCTCATATTTTTATAATATGTATTTTATTTTATTTTCTAAAATTAATTTATTATAAGCGTTATTTTTTGTAAAAATTTCAATATAATGAATGATATGTATATTATTATGTACGTTATTAGTAGATTTCTAATGTCTAATATGAAGTTTAGAAATTGAACCCACAAATATCGTTATTATTCCAACTACACCAAGACGACTAAAAAATATTTAAAATCAATATCACTTAATAACCACCTAAATATCCATATTGACACTAATGAGACAATTATGTGTACTTAATTTACATAAAAAATAAACAATTTTGGCTTAAAATATTGTATGTGTCTGTATGTGCTTGTAAATTTAAAAGCCTTAATGTACAAATACATGTAATATAGATTTATTTTTTGTTTATTAAAAGCTTTCGTCCGCAGGCGCGTCTTCTCCTAGGCGGCCACTGAAAATCAGCGTTGGTACCATTGAGGTTTGTTGCTCACATGCCAACAATCATGCTGAGTGGCCTACCTTTTTTAATGTCACGCTGCTGTACACCTTGTTTTAGTTTAGACTTTTATAGTATATATAAAGTATAATAGTAAGTTTATTTGCATGTTTGTTTTTGTTATTGTATTATTATTATTTTCTTTTTTCGTTTAAAACTTTCTTTTCTTTTTTGTTTGTATGCTATTGTATTTGTTGTTTGTAGTTAAAATAAAGTTTAAATAAATAAATAATGATGGAACAATTATTATGTATAATCTGTAAAGATATATAGATTTTTTTTGGTTTCACGCTGTTTGCCGCACATTGCAGGGATTAGGAAAAGCAGGGAGAACCTAGGATCCTAGTGTGAAAACGAAGAAATTTTAAACGAAGACATTTCTCCATATTGCTAATAAGGCTAAGCGCGGCGTTGAACTCTGCCACTCAACACACAAGCATCGAAAATTTAGCGAAAAGTGTTTTATTTAAACCTAAGGTTCAGAACATCGGTTCTAAATCTTTTTAAAATGAGATTTTGTATTACTAAAATAACAAAAAAAACTAATTTTAAAAATTTATATGGCAAGAATCAATCTTTACAGCAATTTTAAACAAAAAAGAAGAACATACTCGTATATAAAAACCATACCCGTCTAGTTTCTCTTAATAACTTATAAAGGAAAGGTATTCTGCATATAAATAACTAAAGCCTTACTTAAATGGTCTAAACAAAAACTAATAAATTGTGATGCGGCGTCCTATAGTGTAGGGACGTTAAGTATTTATAAGGTTCCATAGCGTTCCGGATATCGATTGATATATGATGAGTATCATAGGGTCTCAAACATAGGTTCGCTTAGCTTTTTTTTCAGGACAGTGATGTCGCAGCGGCACAAGTGTGTGATTGGGTTTGATAACCAGAACCGAATCACCCCACTCACGGAAATAAAATATTTATTTGAATTTATTTATTCATCTCTTCATTCTGGTGTCGAGGTAATGCGAGGCGTTGAGTTCCGTCACTTAACACGCAATGCCTCCACAATTCGGTTGAAAACAGAAAACTGGGTGTCTTAAGATAGGCTCTGTTTCCGTCCCTCTGCCTAACGTAGCGACATGACACGTCATTCTCAACGCATCGCCTAATTTTCGAGATTTGTTAGAAAACATAAAAGATATGTTGAGAGGCGGAATTTAACGCTGCACTTTATCTTGTCACCAGAGCGGGATATTAAAAATATTTTTTAATTTAATTTCACAGTTGGGAATCCACCAAGCTACCTTCAAGCGCTGTAGGTGTGACTGTGTTCTTAATGTAAATTTATTTCTTCGCTTTAGTAACACGTCATGTATCGAAAATTGAGCGGTAAGTAGCCAACGTATAGTCTTAGCACAGGGTTCCCTCTATCTTCACTGCTATGTGACGAAAACTATGAAGCTTGAATGTGTTCAGCTTCACGCTGTATCCCGCACACAGCAGGGTAGGCAGAGGGATCCTAGCGTTAAGACACTCCGCTCCCCACTTTCTGCCGAATTTTGGAGACATTGCGTGTTGAGTGACAGAACTCAATACCGCGTTAAGCTTGAATGAAGTTTCGCATTTATATTGTTAGGTATTGATATTGATAGCGTAACTTTATATAGGTGCTAAAAATGTAAAAAAAGGAAGCCATTTTTTATCTCTTCAATGTTAGCAAAAATTTATATTTTTGTAACCAGGGGAAAGTATATTCATATTAAAATGATTTCTACGCTCTTACAATATTTTTACTAACAGTTAAATTAAAAAGGATATAATAAATTATATATATATTTTTATGCGACATCGATTTTTTTTAATTACTTTTCTTAATATGTTTTTAATTGGCCCGCTTTTGAAAAGCACTTAAAGTTTCTGATGTTGTTGTCACGATATTGATAAGTCATAATTTTTGTGTGTTTTTTATTCTTCACCGTGTATCCCGATCATCGCAAAAAGGCAGACCGCTGTCTACCAGCACCAAGTTCTCATTTATATTCTCCACTTACCTCCTAATTTCGAATGCTGAGTAGCGAATGAAAATGTTTTAAATATAATGATTTCCTAAGGAAACGGCTTTACTTTAGGAAATCATTAGATTTATTTAACTTCGTTCATCGCGTGTGCCAACAGACACTGATTCCGACAAGTTATATTTCAATTTATACATACATAACATATGTAACCTAATGCTACAGTTTGTCTAAATAAATTTTTACTTTATATACCTATCAATAAACTGAATTAAAAGCCGACTTTTAAAGTATACATACCTATTATCTATATTCACAAAACTACAAAAATACTTCAAAGTGAGCTAAGTTAAAGAATAAGAAGTGAAATTATTGATAATTTTTTACTCATTAATTTATTATTTACTATAAAATCCGTTATTTTTTCAGTTGATGTAATTCTGTAAAATTATTTTACTATACCTTTTCTCCAGGTGTATTTAAAGGCTATCACCGTGGAGGCCTGTCCGTCGGGGTCTGTCTGTAAACTCGACGGTTGTGGATTCGTTTGCCACTCAGGTGAACAAATTGCAAGGAAAGCGAATTGTCTAGGTTCGTTCTGCTTATCCTGATATATGAGGGATACAGCGTAAAAGTAAAATATATTTTTATTGTTATTTTGCCTTAGCTGGTGTAACAACTGTGATACTGTGGCTTATTTACCGTAGTTTGGTGTAACCTGATCACAGATGCTTAGGACGATTTAGTTTTTGCTACTGACGCTGAGGCCTAGCTATGAATATTGCAAAGCGTAGTGTATCACGTTGTTTTTGATAGATTCAAAAGAACATTGGTTATATTTTTAAGCTTTTCTCTGTAAGTAAAGATAAGGGGAAACTGGCAACTTAGTGTTAAGACACTCCGTTCTGGTCGTTCCTAATAATATATTTTCGTTCCCCGCCGAAACTCTTGACTGGCGGAACTCAATGTCTCATGCAAATGCGCTTTGCCTCGTTACTGAGTAATAGAACCCGTCACCATCACGTTTACGGTCGCACACTTATGCCCCTGCGCCATGTCTGTCCTCAATAGTAATTTAACGTATGTTTGTCCAATGGATAACTTGTTACGAGACTAGTAATGCCCATAAGGATTTCTCGAAATCCTCTGAATAATGAACTTACCTACCAAAAACAATACTAAATTTCACTGTTTTACGCTGCATTGTCTGTCAGTTACTCAACAATGGAAGAATTTTACAAAAAAATCATAATGTGTATATATATTATACAATATATGTATAATATATACAGGATGGAAGAGTCAGCGCTTCTTTTACTGAAACTGCATATAGGGTAAAATATTTCAAACCCGGAGCTAAAAAAATTTATCAAGATGCCTCAACAGTTTGGACGTAGGATATTTTTTTCATTTCACGATTTTTTTCCATATCTGTATTTCGTGTCACGCACACATACACATACTACTACAAAAATACTTGAATGAAGCGTGTGCGACGTTGCCGCTTTGACAGGTAAGTGTGTGAGTGATAATATTACAGTTTACAAATGGTGTTTTTTTTTAAAACCATTATTTTATTATTTATTTTGTTTGAAAAAATAACTTTTTCATTTTTGGGAATTATTTTTTTTCTGAATTATATTAGGCTTTTATAGAGTAGTTAAAACTGTGGTTTCATTTAAAGTGGTGCGTTCAATTCCACCCTGTATACCCCAACACATTATGATTTTTTTATGGAAAAAGACATGGCAAACCAGCGTACGGGTCTCCTGATGGTAAGTGATCACCGCCGTCCACGACCCCGCGTAACACCAGAGGAGCTACTGGTGCGTTGCCAGCTTTTGAGGTGGTTGGGCGCCGGAGCCCGGCATTACCTAATGGGAAACGCAGTGGCATAAAGCGACGACTTCACGCCGGTTTCAAATGCCGGGGGTGGTAATGATCCGGTCGAGTCTGCCCATGGTATCAGGGTGATCCTATTCTAAGCCGGGAACACACGGCGAAAAGACTCGTTTTCGTTTAATAATAAATTAATATAATCTTATTATTTTGTGACAATATAAATAATCTTAAACTATGGGACAGCGCATCACTGTTAACGCGATGGTTGGTAGTTGTCAATCTCCACTAATTATTGTTATTTCCTCACACTGACAAGATGAAAGTGCGGCGTTAAATTCCGCCTTCCAATATGCAGTGTCTTGAATTCAGACTGGAAACGCACAACAGAGTATCGTGACACTAGGTTATCTCTTACTGGTCCATTCAAAAAATAACATTAGTATTTAAAAGCTGCAGGTTGACATTTTAAAAAAATAATTTTTTTTACAAGTGTTCTATTTGATTAATTTTTAAAATTTGAATTAATATGTGAGAAGATTATTATTAGTCATCATTCGCTTGCAAATGGTGCGGCCATAAAGTTTTATCTATTTATTGAACTGA
>DWGR01002828.1:0-13015 GCA_018247715.1 Heliconius burneyi | reverse complement strand
TGGTGGAACTCGACGCCACGCTTGGCCTCGGCCCCCGAGCGAAGAAATGAAAATATAAATTTAAATAAACATTTAATTTCATCGAATGGAGATCGAACCCATAACCTGTAGCGTTTACAGTCACAGGCTTGTGCCCCTGCACCATGACTGGCTTCCATACCTTCCTATTCTCCATTTGCTAGGCCACCTATCAAAGAATATAATAAAATATTTTTTCCTCCTGTCACACCGAAAGCTATATTATTACATGTACCAAAACAAAAAATATAACGGTTCTCTATTCTTTATTAATATTCCAACATAAATCATACACCTGTTACATATTGTAAACATATTTTACGAATGAATGATTAATATTATATATTCATATGAAATTTTAATTCACAACGAAATTCAAAATAAAATAATAAAAGTTGGATCTTTTCATTTTTGAGTACTATTGTACCGATATAAAATTGGATATATTTTTCATATATTATTTATTTTACTACAATTAATGTTTTGTCCTTTCACACCAGTGCTTATATACTGAATATGTTGTTTAGAAATATCAGGTACTCTGTACAATATAATAGGTACAAACAAAACTTTAAATTTTGTATATTTTCAATTTTATGATAGCAATTAGGCCAATACAAAACTGCAATATATCTGAATTGAACTTAACCATGTCTAAAGTAACAGCAGCCCAGCATTAATATTGGTAAACCGGAAGATCACCGGTTGGTACAGAAGATTATCTTCTGTAGTGATCCTCCAGATAAGCCAAAAGGCTGGTTATGTATTATGCTCTCTATCACTTTTGAAAGCAGAAAGGTGATAGCAATAGGCATTTAGTTAGATGAATCGCCTTTCTTCGGCATCGGGTGGCAATTTCTTTGACCACGCCAACTGAGTAAGAGAGCTTAAACAGACATTAGGACCCATGTCAGATCAGGAGCATTTGAACGGTGCACTAAGGTAGAGAGTCCACCTGATCCGATTGACTTACGTATGTCCAAGAAAGACAGAGCTCGCCTAACAGCTTTTTGGCTGAACACAAAGTCAGGCGTTGAGTTTTGGCACCGCGGGTCAATTTATGATCGGCTTCGTTGTTCCTCGATCATTAAAAGGCGAGTTTGAGGCAAAGAGAGCACCGAAAAGATCGGCTTTCTCTTTTTTCGTATGGACCAGAATGTCATTCTCCGTGTGTAATGGTGGAAGCGAGGGCTGGTTAAAGTTGCCGAGTGCAGTCTTGCAGAGACCCAAAACTAACGGGTTCGGCTCTCAAGATTCTTACCGAAATTAGTGATGTGCTCAGACCTTGTTCTGACAATTTGTCATTTAAAGTACCTAAAGGCATGGCTGTACTTTTTTTGAAACTTTCACCTCTGGATCCTTTATGACCAGTGCCTCAGCTCGGATTTGATATTCTTCCTCCCTTCCTCGCGCTTGCAATTTGCCCCCGATTGGTACTACACAAGCACTATAAAAAAGTAAGTGTAAAGTCCTATGCCCTGCAGAACCATGTCGGCGATAGCAGCAGTGTCCAAAAAAGACAATAATTGTCATTAAACTATGAACTTTATTTTAAATTACTACAGTTTAATTTGTTTGCTAAACACCTCTCTAGCACACTATCGGACGAAATACACGAACTGTTACGCCCAAGTTACAAACTCAGTCTCTAACTTTAGTTAGTATATTCACGTGGTCTCTGATTCGAACAGTGTCGATATTCCTTGCTCCATTTGCTTGTGAACTAGTCCAATATCTATTTCAATTCAATTACGTTGGATTAATGCTGAATTATGATTTACTTGCATAAAATCGAGTTTGGTCTTCGTCGAGGCCTTCTTGGCGTAGCTGCATTGTAAGTTCAATTTTATTTCGAGGAAATGAATAATTTTACATTTCACAGTAACAAGACAAAATCTCCATTTTCATCTCTCCACTTAGCACGAAATGTCTTGGAATTTGAGGAACGGAGTCTCTTAACTACGCTAGCTCTCTTTCATATGTAGAAGAGTTACCATAAAGCTACAAAAAAGAAATAAAATATATCTTTTGAAATATACTTTCTTAGGTAAAAAGCTCTGGTCCATTATTAAGAGTAATTTAAAAATATGACAGAAATATTTGAAAGTCCTGCCTTCTTTTTAAGACAATAAATGGGATTATGATTTTCATATAAAAATATCATCATGCAACATGCATGCAAAATTATTGCAGTTACTTATTTACGTAGTCCTGCAGTAGTGTAATTAACAAAAACATATTTTTTGCCGTCCTTGGCACAAGGGTCCGACTGTGAACACGACGGTTGGGAGTTCGATTCTCACTCACGAGTATGAAATATTTAACCCAATGAGAACTAATGAGAACGAAGTCACTAGGTTTCTAGATTTCCTCTGCTTACCCAACACTGTGGATGCTGCGCAAAGTTTAAAAAAATATAATGAATTATCATTTTATTACTTAACGTACCTACTTTATAAATACCACGTATACCAGAAAACTAAATAACATAAGCCCATAATTAACACAAGACCAAAATTCGAGACGTTTTAAACTACAAGGGCATTGACTTTAAAAACATACGTTAATCTACCCCATTTACCTACTTAATCGATAAAGAAAACCCACATTATGGAATTGCCATCATTGTCCAGTTTCCATCTACAATCTGAATACCTGTTTCTGAAATAACAAGCTTGCATCTCTCATTGTACTAAGCTGTATGAAGAGAAACCAGTCAAGTGTGAGTCGTTGCTATACACAAAGGATGCCGTGCCAACTTAATGGTTGTAGGTCAACAGGAATTACAACTTATAAAACTTGATAAATTTAAGTTTACGTTATTATATATGAAAAGAACAACAAATATTAGTTCGTTATACTTTTTTTCTCATGTACTTATTTATAATTTTCCATCTTTTATGGAAATATAAATTCTTAATTCTTACCTAATTTCATCAGCAATGTAGCAATTTAAATACTATTTGCATTAACGCTCATGTTTTTTATTGTGTTGACTTAGAAGCTTTTTTTACCCCAACAAACCCAAAATCTGGATGTTTTATATTATTTTTAGCTTCATACCATTTGCATTTTTATGATAAATGGTGTGGACACACAGACATACAGACAGATGGACAACAAAATCCTACGTAAATATACGTTCTGTTTATTCCTTCAAGATACCGAACCCTAAAAATGACAATTAATCACCGTTGGAAAAACGCAGCGCGGTAAAACTGGCCATTCGTTCCGAGCTAGTGAGTGATAAAATTTTACAACAGTCTTCTATTCAAATTTTCAGCGCTCACACCGACCTATTTTGCCGTCATTAAAGATATTGTCATCATATTTCCTGCGTGTATGGCCGCGGCTGTGCGGTGTAAATGTGCAATGTTTTTGTATTTCTGCGTTACTAATAAACAGAGTGGGTTAAAATTTAGCATTTTTTTTTGTAATGTACGTAGTATGTACTTGAGACACAAGTGGCGCAGGGACACAAGCGTGCGACTGTTAACGCGACAGGTTGTGGGTTAGATTCTCACTCGAGGAAATGAAAAATTTAATATTTTCCTCTTCTTCGCTTTGGCGTCCAGGCAAAGCGCGGTATTGTGCTCCGCTACTCAATACACAATGCCTCTAGAATTCGGCGGAAAATGGGAAACGGTAGTATTTAGTGGGAATGGAATATCTTCACTCTAGGTTCTCAGGTTCCCTCTGTTTACCACGCTATGAAACAGCGTGAATCTAAAAAAAACATAGTATGATTTTGTTCTTTCAATTGCTTTGTACTTCATGTATGTAGATACACACATATATGTCTTGGCAGAAAGATTATTTATATGAAGCGATTTCATATAAAAGATGATTTCACAAATACATATTATAAACACCAGATATAAACATGTCTACATCTAAACATGTCCACAGCAAACAGCTTGTATCCGTAATTCCAGCTGAATATTCATCCAACTGTTCGGATACAACGTCAGAAGGTTATTTGTTTCTAGGATTAGGATAAATTTTGCTGTCTCAAATCAACGTGTATGTAAATGTTAGAACATGAGTGATGCTTCTTATCACAATAATATTAACTTTTAAGGAAATCAATCAATAGTGTTATAAATGTAATTAATAAGGCCAATCTAATGCCTCCATTTTCCACTTTTAGCCAAACGCTAGAGGCATTGCGTGTTAAATGACGGAACTGAACGCCGTCAGTCCTCGTTACCAGAACGAAAAAATAACAATAAATATTTCATTCAACCTAATAGAAATCGAAACCTCAACCGTCACGTTTACACGCCGTTGTGCTACCGGACCACGACCGCCTCATACTACTTATTATTTTAATTCTAATAAAAATAATCTTAAATGAAAATGCATAGTAAAATATTAAAGTTTGCACTCATACCTATATTAATTTAGTAAACAAATATTCTATTCTATTTACGAACGTATTTGTTATGTAATCAGTAATGCAAATGAGTATTTACTTACGTTTGTTGATTGAAATTCTCTTTAAAGGAAACTTATTATATTTACATCACATATGTTTCTCTGATCTATATAGATAAAATGAAGTTCTGGGCTTCGTCTGTTATGCTATGTTTTATAGTGGAAAAACATCCAATTGAATATACATATTTTATAATATACAAGATATCCTTAAATATTTTATAATCATGCAATTTTTTCTTTGCAACGGATTGGCAAGCGTAGCGTAGGGCGCCCTCCAGCTCAATGAAACGACGACCTGAAGTAGGTTGCTGGCTTCGACTGGATGTGAAAGGCGAAGGATCGGGAGCTTTGGCACACCCTGTAAGAGGCTAATGACCAGCAATGGACCTGAATAGGCTGATTTGATTATTTGATAGAATTTTTTCTTTATGTTTCGCGGAGTAGCGTCCAAATTGGAGATATTGCATTGCAATACATTACATTTAGAGCGGATAGTTACCTTGGGACATGAATAGCGTACAAAATAGTGACTCTACACTTCATACTCCATTACTCCACTCCACTCCACTTCACTTCAGATTTTTGCAGGCGTATACGTATGTCCAGTATGACACTGCTCCGTTCACGCAAAGAAGGTGGAAGTAGCGCTAAATGAGACTTATCAAATAATTACTGGTTGCCTTAAATCTATTTCACTAAATAAAGTCTACCTTTGTCTAAAAGCTCGACGTGAGAATAATATGTTTCTTGGTGTTTTTTCTCCACAGAACATACCACATGTTCTGTGGAGAAAAAACACCAAGAAACATATTATTCTCGGCACCCACATTATGGCTACAATGCAGACTACATGATCACCTAAAAAGTCGTCGCAGTTTCATGAAATCAACCACAGCCCCAAATAGTGATACAAGACGTGCCCGAGAGCGGTATCTCCTACAGGCTTTGTACCTCCCAAAGAGTGATTAGCCCCAGGTCACAACTTGCATTGGCCAACTTGAAAGTCGTTAAATCGATTACGTAGCCAAATTGTCCTATGCAAAAAAACCTTGTGGAATAGGCTTTGAAGGGTCACATAACCTGTGAATGCGTCTCTAGACTACTAACAATGTTCTCTCTCTTGCTCTCCTGCCCAAATTATCCGTCTACTTCCTCGGCCTGACTAAGGCAACATATACTACAGTCAACGTGGCTTAGCCAGAGTTTAGTGATATATTTGTTACTGCAAATCTAATTAGATGACACGAAGTAGACTTATAATATATCAAATACAAATTTCATATAAAAATTGTATTAAATATATAACAGTTATTACATACAAAAAAACAAACAATTACAAAAAAATATATAAAAATTACACTGATTTCGAAGTATTCTTAGGAATATAGCGCGTGACCTACATAGTCCCTCGCGTCGCGTTACGTACAGATTATGGTAGCAACTCGGCATTACACGTTTAAACGGCTTCCTATATATGAATGGAAGTTGAACTAGTGAACTATAATAAGTGCAAAAATTGTACTAAAATGTAGAGTTAATTTTTAGTAGAATTTGTGATATTTCGTTATTTCTTGTTACACTGTATCTTACATAAAGTAGGGTAAGCAAAGGGCTCCTAGTGATAAGATATTCAACGCCGGGTTTCGTCTTGTTACCAGAGCGTTAAAACGAAAGTAATTTATTCTCCCAATTAGAAATCGAACCCACGATCATCGCGTGTGTTGTGATAGTTGTTTTATTTCATATTAACCCTATATTTTATACAATTAACTTATGCAGCTATTTTATTTATTAGATCTACAATATTTTTTAAAAAATTATTTTTTTTAGTTTAAGAAAACAGTGTGTGTACTTTACATAAATCACTCAACGAATTTCTTTGTTAAATAGATGACACAGAAAAAAAAACAAAAATGATCTTACTTTTATTTAACATAAATGACTCACACTGATAGCTAAAAAGTCTTAGCCAATTCTATAAAAAAAACCTCTTCTTTGTAACAATATCCCAGCATACAACTCTATATTGACATAACATTTTTAATTATGTCCCTATTAAAATAAAACAAATACTTAATGTTAAATGAAACGTACCAAATCCAATAGTGAAAACTAGGTAAATAGGTTTCTGAGATAAGCGTGAACAAACGCACAGACAAACAGATAAAATATTTTACAAATCTTTGTTTTGACTTCTCTTAACGGCTCCAATTACATATTTTTCGTTTATATCTTCCATTTAAGGTCGGTACACATAAATTAAGATTTTATTATAAGTATAGAATAGAAATTTTCAAAATTGACTATTACGATGATATATAACCTAATTACGGTTTGTAACCGACTTTCAAAAAAAGCAGGTTCTCAATTCGTCGGAATCTTTTTTTCATACAACATCCATTCATAGATATATTAAAACTTTCAATTACCTACTTCATATTGCTGTACTTGTATCATTATGCCAAGTTCGTAGCAAATCGTTGTATATTCACAACGTGTTCTCAATTGCCTTCTATATTTGATCATCTATATTTTGAAGAGAGTATTTCCTAATTCATAAATTAAAGTTCAATAAGTTTAATTATTGTTACTCAACACTATCGTGGCATAATATTGATGTTAGGCGGTCTAAGCAGAATAGTACTGGGTTCAAAAGCCACTAGAGAAAATTGGGATGATTTTTTTTCTAAGTTTCAAATGAAGCTTTAGAAAAGATAAAACATATTTAATTAAGAGCATCCTCTCTTGCCTAAATTATTTTATTAAATGTAAAGTCAATGTGCAGACAGACTACCAACACATATTATATTTATGTTTTTTTTTTCGAACTTGAGGTTAATGATGTTAGCCCTACTAGCTTTTACAGCGACACCGGTTGGGTAGGGAAGAGGGTACTCTGTCCCTGAGATTTATTTATGTATTATACAAGGATAGTCTAGTCTTTTGACAGTACTACGTAATAGGAAGATTTTGGTATTTTTGTGAGGCTATATGTGGAAAAACCTTCAATTCAATTGAATCAACAATCAGTAAAACACTGACCCACTGTGACACAGGAGCAAAAATTAAATCAGCTTCACGCTTAATCACACACGCAGCAGGATAGGTACAGAGAACCTTGTGTTAAGACACTCCGTTCTCCACTTTCTGCCGATTTCTGAAGACATTGCGTGTTGAGCGGCAGAACTCAACGTCACGTTTTGCCTCGACACCAGAGCGAAGAAATGAAAATCTAACTTGAAATAAATATTTCATCTCCTCGAGTGGGGATGGAACCCAAAACCAGTCAATTTTACAGTAACGCTTTATATATTATTTAAATAATTACAAGGCTAATTAGAAATAATGTCACTTTTTTTTTACAAAAAATAATAATAACATAAAGGAAGAGAAGTTAAAAACGTAAGCATTACTCGTATATCCAACAATGTTTGTTAATTCCCCAGATACGCTAATATGGACAAGTTATAGTCGTTAAAGTGATATATCACAGCGCATTACGGGACTGGACCACATGTGAGTATGGATTGTCTATATTTTTCTTTTAGTATGAACTAACATTATTTTTATATTAATACTTTTTTACTGTATAACTCTAATTCAGGTAAATTAGAAAAAAATATAGGATATTACTAGCATATGTAACTATAACAACATTAAAATTTCAAAGAGAAAATTAAAATAGTTGAGGCCGTCGTGGGGCAGTGATATAGAGTCTGACTCTAAGCGTGACGATTGCGGGCTTGAGTCCTACTTTGAAGAATATTTATAGTCTAAAATATTTTAATGTTTCCGCTCTAGTAAGCAAATTAAGTGCGGTATTAAGTTATCTCACTCAACTCGCAATATCTCCAAAATAGGCGAAAAGTAGAAAACGTAGTGTCTTGAAACTAGTCTTAAAACTCTGTCTCTATGTGGGAAAAGTGTAGAGCTTTAATTATAAGAGAATAAGTATATTTAATTATGATATACTAATGAGTAAATTGCAATTTATAATCTTTGCCGTAGTAATCCATTTTAAGTACCTAATTAAAAACTTCATTTTGTCATTTTTAATTTAACGCACATAGCAGGGTATTGAAGAAACCTACCGACTTAGAATTTTTTTTAATGGAAAAAGACATTGCAAGCGAGTGTACAGGCCACCTGATAGTATGAGGAGCTACTGGTGCGCTAACAGCTTTTGAGGTGATTGGGCGCTGGAGCCTTACCTAATGCGAAACGCAGTGGCATAAAGCCACTTCTTCACGCTGGTTTTAAATGCCGGGGATGGTAATGATACGGTAGAGTTTGCCCATGCGTGTTGTCATTGCTGAAGACTTGACTCTTCCACTCGTACTTTAGTCACCTCTTACGACACCACCAGTACCAGGATGATCTTAATCTAAGCCAGGAACACATGGCGAAAACTTAACTTAGTATTAAAACAATCTGTTCTCCGATAAGACACTTCCGTTTCCTGTTTTTCTCCGAATTCTTTTGGCATTGCGTGTTACCTGACAAAAGTTGACGCTACACCTGCCTAGTTACCAGAGCCAAGAAATAAAAAAAAATCATTCCATTGAGTTAGAATCGAACCCACAACCATCGCGTATGCACGCTTCTACCCTGCGCCACGACAGCTTCATACATATATTGTAATAATATTCTCCAATGTGCTATTCCAGATTCAAGCCATGTTCAATTTAGTAACACACGAGGGTACTTATACAAATCGACTTTTCAAGCATAAAAAGTGAAATATTTTATCTTTTATGAAGCGATTGTTAACCTATGTATACTGACATAGATATTATATTATATTATAGGTATGTAAAACAATTGTATTTTTTACTTCACGCTGTCACCCGCAGATAGCAGAATAGATAAAGGGAACCTGGAAAACTACTGTTACGATTCTCCGCTTTCATTAAGACACTTCCGTCTCCCACTTTTCGCTGAATCCAGGAGAAATTGTGCTAGAAATATAAAATATTTTATTTAATGAAGTAGGAATCGAACCCACAACCCGTCGCGTTTACAGCCTCTCGGCCTCATATTCATACTGGCGAAATATGATTGCATTCGAATTAAATTTCACCACTAATTAAAATAAGTATATGCATTATGAGAATTAATTAATGCAACTGTAATTAAATTACCAACGATTACCACGATCAGCTCTAGATCATTGGAATAAATACATTTTATTAAGCTACAACCCTTATATTGACAATAAATAGCTTTTTGTATAATGAAATTGACGTGCCTTTTTAACCGACTTCTGTAAGGAGGAAAAGGAGGTTATCAATTCGACTGTATTTTTTTTATGTTTGTTACCTCAGAACTTTTGACTGGGTCGACCGATTTGGATGATTTTCTTTTTATTTGGAAGGTAGTGCTTCCCATGTGGTCCCATTTTTTTTCATTTTTTTTTCTGACAATGGTATCTATGAGAAAATCACGTAAGTCTTATATTGGCATTCGGTATGTGCGCGACAAATTGGCTAATAACTCAATATTTCGCCAACCGATTTTACTGATTCTTATTTTATTTAAAAGGATACACTTTAAGGATAGTCTGGTGAAAGTTTGGTAAGGTTCCGATTGTGGGATCCGGTAAAAATTGATAGTTTGTTTTTTTTATGGTTAAATTTTTACTATACTGTAATATTGTTACAACTTCAATCGATTTTGAAAATTTTTATTTGAAAGGATACACTTTAAGGATAGTATGATGAAAGTTTGGTAAGGTTCCTATAATGGAATCCGGCTGAAATTGATAAAGTTATAAGAATATTATTATTATCTATGTTCTTCTCAATATACCACAATGTTAGTTTGCATGTTGTGTTTGCACCTAATTTAGGGAAATTTTACATAGGACAACCACTCGTTGACTACCACTACCACCACCGCCACTCATTTAAGAAGCATCCCTTTATGGTCTTCTCATCACTTAAAATCGTAAAATAAATTAATTTTTAACAAAAAGAAAAACCGACTTCTAACAACGAACTAAAAAGTAACAAAATAATTTTACAAAGATTTTATAATTTTGAAGTTAGACGAAGTTAGAGTTTGAAGTGAACATATTTTTCTAACTATGTGATAAGTATGCGAGGTTAAAGAGATGAAAGATTGAACTGTGGAATACAAATTCATTCCAAGCAGTCTTGGGACCCGTGACGTAGACATGAGACACCATGGCCAGGTTCCGCACTGGTCAGAAAAAATGCTTGCTTAGTTGCATCTAAAGTGTTGGAGTCAGAAGGGAGACAATCTAGCAGGCAATGCCGTGATTATTGCCAGGTATTAATTTGAAATAACGTGGTCGATAATACTTAAGTAAAACTGGACTAAGCCGGTTTTTTTAAATATAAAGAAAACCAAAAATATATGAAATGCTAAATATATAAAATGATAATTTAATTAAAAAGACGCCACTTCGCCTTTCGTGAATAAACAAAGTACTAACTTTTATAATTTATTTTAATTGAAAAACATTAGAATATATTTTTAATTACACATTTTAGCTTATTCTAGCAAAAATGTTACTTTCATATTATCTTAAAAACGAGCCTTCTATAACTATTCATAAAAACACAATGCACACAAAAAAATGCACAAAAATACCACACTAAGCAGAATTTTTCCATTCCATTGAGAACACCACAATCTTGCTACGAAAATGCAAACTTTAATTTCTTATACGATATAAGTAAAATGAATGTCACCATTCTCGCCCACTGTATTACACATTAAAATTTGAAACAAAAGTACTGTGCATTCTGCACAATACTCATATTTTTCACTCTGTGCATGACATATTATTTAAGAAGGTTTTTTTTAAGTAAAATATTTGAATATTAAAATCTAAATATTACTTGGTATGAAAAATTTTAAAGTCCGGCTTATTTGAGAGTTTCTTTTTCTTTTTTATTTATTACATAGAAGACAACAACCTATAGAATTTCTAATTAATAATTACAAATTCTTTTAAAATATCCAAAAGTATAATTGTTTTATTAACATACATATGCATGTACTTACATAAAATCTTATGAATAATCCATTATATATACATTTACATATTAATTGATTTTTTTTTACGATAAGATGATAAAAAGGACAAAATTTAAGGAAAATGGTAAAATAATCATTTATTTCTAGATTCACAGTGAGATGTCGTGGCGCAGCGGCATAGTTTCTGACTGTAAACTTGACGGTTGTAAGTTCTCCTCCAAGTGATTTCCACTTGGAGGAATTATTTGCAATTCCTCGTTCTGGTAACGTTGAATTACCACCACTAATCACGCAGTGTCTCCCTCTACCTACCCTGCTATATGTGGGATACTATAAAAAACAATAAGAAGAAGAAGAATTATTGTTAATTATTTGTTATTTCTACAAATGGTGTTTTTTAACATATAGAATATTCATAGAGAAGGCTCTATTATGTAATACATCATATATGAAACGAGTGATTCAGTTCGCATTATAATATGCAAAACCAATTTAAATGTACTCGTATATTATAACTGTTAATAAAACTATTTGGCTATTCCGGTTTCCGCTGTATAGGTATGTAAGTTGTAGAACTAAATTTAGTGTTTGAATAATAACTTTGAAGCTTGTAATATGTCTGAATAGATATAATAGAAGATATTTGAAGTTATATCTACTGAAATATTAAATGTTAGCAATAATTTAATTTATATATGTATATATAATTTATATATCTTGATTTGCCAATCCCCCATGCTTCGCACGTTCTAATAATAAAAAGGAAGTTCGGTGAAGGACAACGATACATGTTTTTTGTTGGATTTATGATCTCTACATTGTAAATATCACTTTCACTTACACTTATATAAATGAATTTCTATATACTCGTATGTACCTACGTAGTATGTACAGCACTTACCGTACTTACTCGAAAATTGGTACTTAGTACCAAGCATTCTCGAGCCTATATCGTGAGGACATGCATCTTAGCTTGTCATGTATTGTAGTTTCAAGTCGAATTGATCTCGGATTGCCCACATAAGCATACGTTAACCCGTATTATAATCATTGGATACAAAATTCTCAAATTATTGTTCATACTTTATCAAGATTTAAAACAGGTTCATTATTCACTGAGATCAGTCGTGGCGCAGGGTATAACTGTAAAACCGACTGGTTGTGGATTCGATCCCCACTCCACGAGATGCAATTTCCACTTCTTCGCTCTGGTATCGAGGAAAAGCGCGGCGTTGAGTTCTGCCCCTCAACATGCAATGCCCCCAGATTTCGGCAACGGAGTGCGCCACGACAGCCTTAGCCTCTTAACACTTCTAATTATTAATTGGACCTCGAGACCACAGACCACAGGTAAGACCAAGTATCGCATACATCTATGTACACAAATTTTCAACAAATTTCAATATCCATGCGATACAAAGTGTAAGCATAGAAAGAACAATAAAATACAAAGTTATATTTAAAGCCGCGATACGCTACAGCTGATATTTCCAATATTGTATTCCAGGTCATAAACTCGCATCTCAGACTTGTTGGAGCTCATCTTCCCTTT
>DWGR01002827.1:0-13015 GCA_018247715.1 Heliconius burneyi | reverse complement strand
GTCGAGTGGACTAGGACGGAGTGATATAATTGTAAAATCTCAAACAAATCATTCCCGTTGTATACGCCAAATGAGTGAAAATGGTAAAAATAAATAAATATAAGGATTTTTAGGCTTCACGCTGTTATCCGCAAATGGCGAGGAAGGCAGAGGCAACCTGGGAACCTAATGTTAAGACACACAGTTCAAGAGACTTCCATTCCCTCCTTTCCTCCAAATTCTTAAGGCATTGCGTGATGAATGGTAGAACCCCACTCCGCAATATAAGAAAATAAATTAAAAGTAAAAATCAGCTTAACGCTGTATCCCACACACTGTACAATAGACAGAGGAAACGTAGAGTTATTGTCCTCATTCTCCATTTTCCCATTTTAGTGTCTATTCATTATTAAAATTAATTACAATATAACAAACATCATTATTAAGTAAATAATTTAGAACTCAGAACAAATATTTACGTACAAATATACCATAATAGCATCCCTTGGCGGTTCCAAGCTAATATTTGATCTATATTTATACAAGTTTTGCTTACTCACTGCTTTATTATTTGGTATTCTGATACCAAATAATAAAGCAGTGTGTAAGCAAAAGTTGTATAAATTGTATAAAGGGTATAGAATATCTGTATTCTATACCATTGAGAATTAAGAAATGTTGGTAGAATTTAATAAATTACTGTATCGTAGCGTATTTCGAGTTATTTTATGTTAAACAGTAGGAACTCTTATATAAAATGGTGATATGAAATAAGGCTTTTTTTCCCTTAGAAATCAATTTTGATATATGTAAGTGATTTACTCTTTGGAATTTTGTTTGAAGTAAGATATTAATATTTATTATAATATCTTTGTATGTCTCTAATTTTATAGTTAATTTTTTTTATTTTCCCAAAGTTTTCAAAATAAAACTTATTTGTTTCATTTTTGTTTCGTTTTGTATTGAAATGATTGAATGATATTGAAAAAATGCAAAAGAATGAATGAAAATCGAATGAACACAAAACAAATATAAATTGAGCTCGGATACAGCTGTCGACTTGCGAGCACAGGTGTAGTCTTCGGGGTCTCCTTTACAAAGCACTAACGTTCGCCTATACTGCTCCAGCTCTATATAGCAAAATTATCTCAAAGGAAATGACCATCGTCTCTTATACACTTTAGTTACAAACATGGATGACTATGAAAGAAGAATGTATCTATAGTATACCTAATATGGCATATTACAGATAAGTAAGACAGTGTTCTTGACATTTTAAAAATGTGTTTTGATACTTTGAAAAGAGAAATATATGGAAGAGAGAAATACCTCTTGGAAACCGATGTCAATCTCCCTATACATAAGTTGTAACATAAGCATAGGAAAGGCTTAATTTTCAAGATTTTAAATAAATAAAAGACATACATATTATTATCGGTAAATATAACAATATAATAATTATCGAGAACGAATCTATTACCACCGAGTTTACAATCAGACATTGTGCCACTGCGCTATATCGTATATACTCGTACATACATATTGTAACTAAAAATGCGTGAAACTGTCACGCTGTATCCCACACACAGCAGGGTAAGCAGAGGGAACCTAGTGTTAAGACACTCCGTTCCCCACTGTATACATATCAATAAGTATTGTAACTGTATACATATAATCAATTATTGATCAATAATCAAAACAAAAGAAATCTTAATCAAAACAATACTTCACTTTTATTAAAGCATTGTACGTGTCTATTCTTTTTTGCATTTCAATTAAATCCTTTTGTAGGGGAATATGTAGGGGATATTTAGTACCTACCCCACAATATGGGGAGGTGCATCAAGTGTGCAGCCTCAGGCAATACGCAAGATGCGGTTTTATGGCATATGAAGTAGAAGGGTAAACGTGGGTTGAGATTGTTTGAAAATATCAATATTTCTTTTCCCTATAATCCCCTTTCATCCCTTTCTTTTATTACATTGAAGAAAACAATTTATGATGATTTTTCTTATAATAGGTACAACGTTTGATTGCGATAGCGAAATTTTAAATTATATTAATAAAAAATAAAAAGCTAATTCGTTTTCTTAATAAAATTCATGTAGCCGATTCACTCGTTTTCCCGAATAGAAGAAAAGGAAACTAATAATAAGATACTCGATTTTTTAGGCGCCACTCATTTACGAAATATTACGAATTCAATGGCGGAGCTCAACGCTGAAGTAAAATATTTTGTACTTATATATAATAGAGACATTTCTATGGTTAAATGTCCTTTGTTAAGACCAGAAAATTCCTTTAGCTTAATCTTATATTTTTAAATCGAAGAGTGTGAATGAATGAGTCGTTTGTTTGAACGCGCTAATCTTAAAAAATAAATTAGTGTTAGATAATCAATTTCTGGTACTAAGGATTATTTTCATTTAAATACGAGAGCCAAGCCGCATGCAAAAACTAGTATAATAAATATTTCATTCACTTCTTATAACATTTATTTTCCACTTAATTATAATAACTAATTTCATATTCTACCCTTCCTCCTTCGTATTTTTATTTCTCTATACACATACATACACAAAAGCTCCCCAAAGTATATTTGTCATATTAAAACAAACTTCTTAAGAAAGTGAACACGTCAAGAGACCGGCGTCAATGGCACGTCATTAAAACTTCGACAATTACACACAGACGTCCCTTCTGTAACAAAGATCTTATATATAAACTTATATATATGAATAGGAATTTATGAAAATTGGTGTTTTCATTATTTTAGAACGCTGCTGCGCAGTGGATTTTTAGATTGATAGTAACAAATTCGAATTCGTTTGCAGTAAATATCTTTGACGAGTGGAATTTGGAAAATTTAATATGTTTTAAGTTGCATTTCTTTGTGTGGATAATATAACATTTAAAACTCCGTCAAGACTCGTTCCGGAGTGGCGGATATCGTGTCTATGTACGCGAAGAAGAAAATTAACCTCAAGATTCTCTATACCTAAGCCGCTTACTGCAAAAAATACATAAATATAAGAAGAGGAGAAGAAAGAGACCGTCGTCGCGCAAATGCGCAAGCGTGTGACTATAATGTGGTGATTGTGGGTTCGATTTTCACTCGGGGGTATGTATTATTATTTATTAATATTTTCATTTTCTTCGGTCTGTTACCAAGGCAAAAACGGGATGTTGAGGTGAGCCACTCAACACACAAAGCCTCCAAAATTCGGCGGAAAGTGGGTAACGGAGTGTCTTGACATTAGGTTCCCTCTGCCTACCCTACTAAATGCGAGATATAGCGTGAACCTGAAAAAATATAAGAAAAGAAAATTAACAACATATTAAATTTTAAAAACTGCATGAAACTCTATTTAAAACGTAGTGTCTAAGGACCAAGAAGTCATTAAAACTTTGACTATTACGTTAAGTTTTACTCATCTCCGTTTTCTTATGTACATAGCTGAAAGGATTTTTCTTTTGTTCGACTAAGGAAAGCTTAAGTTTATTGGAACTATACAACTTTCGGTTTCATAAGTTAAATCTGTCTATAAATTGGAAAATTTTATTTTCTTTGTATAGACTGACTTTTCAAAAAAGAACCTCTTCAAATTCAAGTCCAAATTTGAGGCCATCGTGGCGCAGCAGCACAAAATCGACTGGTTGTGGGTTCGATCCCCACTTGAAGAAGTGAAATATTTATTTATGTTAATATTTCCATTTCTTCGCTCTGGTGTTGAGGCAAAGTGCGGCGTTGAGTTCTGCCACTCAACACGCAATGTCTCCAAAACTCAGCAGAACGGTTCAACACTAGGTTCCTGCTATGAGCGGGATACAGCGTGAAGCTAAAAAAAAAGAAAAATCATTATAATTAAGATTTTAAATAAAACGCTTTTAAATTCAATAATATAAAGCTTTTAAAGTTTGCCGAAAAATATTATGAAGCAAATATTTGAAACATGAACCATATCTTCCAATATCGCATCGTGTAATAACTTTAAAGGACAGAAATTATATTGTAAATTCGACACAAATAAACTTTTGTTCGCTCCAGTGAGTGCACCGGTTAATGCGAAACGAAAATCAAAAATAAAATATTTGTAGCTCCTTCATTCATATTTACAAATTGTATAAAAAAAAATATTTTGTTTTTTTTTTCTTTAGAAAACATATTATTTTGGCTTCACGCTGTAGCCCGTTAGTTTCCCGCTGTAGCGCTAGCGGGGTACGCAGATTGTACTAGTGTTAGGACATGCTATTTCTTAGCAAAGCGATAACATGAAAAAGGCTTTTTTCCCTAAATGGGAATCGAATTCACAACAATCACATTTACATTCTGACGGAGTGCCGCTGCACTACGTCGACTTTAATAAGGATAACATATCTGTAAAAACTTCATGAACTTTAATAAAAAAAATTGAAATTTTCTATTTTTCTTCATTTATCGAGTTTCTGTTTATAAAGCTACATTTTATAGGACAACTTGAGTAAAAAGTACTGAAAACTTTATTTAGTTTCCTTTTACTTTGCAACATAAACTTAGAACATCAGAACTTAGCACATAATATGTACTTTTTAAGTACTTGTAACACAAGAGACAGCCTGAAAAATTTATTAGTGTTTTTTAACGTCACGCTATATTCCACACATAGCAGGGTAAGCAAGTTAATGTAAGGATATAAGCAAACGGAACTCAACGCCGTGCTTTGTCTTGACCAGACTGAAAAGATCTTATTTAAAAATAAAAAATATTCACCTTCATTGACATCCAAACCACAACTATTTCTACTGCTATATAAATATCAAAATGGTTTATATACCTATATTTACATCTATTCCGGGTTTGGACTAGTGATATATTAGAGGAAAGTAGCCCTTTCCATAAATAAAGGTACTTAATTTATAAGGGATATAATCTACCTATGTTTTTATACTACATTTCTTTAGCCGCAATAGAAAAGACATTTTCCTTATTTAATACATTATATGACAATTATGTAATTTATTGAATAAATAAAATATTGATCTGTTATATTTTTTCAAGACCATATTTTAGAAAACAGAAATTACTGATAATTTTCCTTTTTTTTAATTTTTGGCCCGCAAGTAATTATGATACTTAGGGAGAACCCAATGTTGACCTAGTTTAACTAGAGCGAACCAACGACAATAATTCATTCCTCCGACCGATAATCGAATCCACAACCGTTTACAGCAAAACGCTGTATCGCTGCGCCACGAAGGCATCTCTCTCACTCTCTCTCTCTCTCTCTCTATTTTTTTTTATTTTCGATAACGCCGCTTATTCAAGTGAGAGATTTATAATTTAAATATATTTAATTCTGTAATGTAAAAAGGCGACACACAAGCAAACTTGAATTGAAAAAAAAAGTTAAAGCAATAAAAAAATAAATTTTAAAAAAATGTAAGAAATATTCAGATACATGTCCCTATATTTTTATAGAAAAAAAATCATCAAAACGACATAGGCATTACCATCGTCGTTTTAAATATCCGGTATACTTTAGAAAGATAAAGCGTTTCTTGCGAAAATCCTCGGCATATTCTTAAGAGCATTTTAGGGCGAGACGGCTTACCTTAAGTTTTTAGCTTATCTAGGTTACATCTCAGCAATCCCATTGAGGCGGATCTCAAAGGCATGGGGGAAACTTGTGTGTATTTTATATCCGAAACTAACGTACTTCAAGATAAAGTTTTGCAAGGTGCTTTTTTAAGCTTAGTTTTTAAGAATTTCATAATGAATATTGCTTGAGGCCAGTTGTGGCGCAGAAGCACAGAGAGTGACAGTAAAACCGACTGGTATTGGGTTCGATCCCCACTTGAGAAGATGAAATATTTATTTAAATGTATATTTCCATATCTTCGCTCCGGTGTCAAGGCATAGCGCAGCGTTGAGTTCTGCCACTCAACACGCCAAGCCTGCAGAATTCAGCAAAAAGTGGGCAACGGAGTGTCTTAACACTAGGTTCCCTATGCTTACACTGCTGTATACGGGATACAGATACAAGCTGATTTGATTTCATTTTAATATTGCTTAAAGCAATAAGACATCTTTGCATAAATTTATTATTTTATGTTATTTGCATTGTTGATGTACATTAAAAAATATTCTATTTTAATTAATATAAATAAAATCACGCTGAGAAAAAAACTGAATCATGTTTTCTTTATACGGCGATTGTTACCTATCTGCATCTCACCTAGGTTTTTTTACTTGTAAAACAATTCTTGATTGGTTTACTACTAGTAAGTATCTATAACTTTAGTTGGTAAGGTTCTTTAAGGACTTGATGATTTCAAGCGTGCCAGTTGAGCACATGTCACTTCGCCAATGTCTCGTTGTATGGAGAAAATACGAGGAAGGTTGTACCGTAAAAAAAGAAATAACGACAAATATCTAACTTTACTTTTCTTTACCTATTAAGTAAGAAATGAAAGAAATCAGCTTCACCCTGTATCTATTAAGTAAATATTTAAATTAAAGGATATTGAACGTAACGGAATTTAAGCACGCGTCTGTTGGAAATCGTCTAATGGCTTTGAGCACTAAGCCATACCTATTATAAGAACGATAACATTTAAATTTCATCCGAAAATAATCAGAAAATGCGACACGGAGTGACTTATCACTAATGAAAACGTAAAAGCAATAATAACTGTACTTAACCGCGTAGAAGAAGGTACTTAGTAAATTAATAGCTGACCTCCTTACTTCCCTCATTCGATCCTAAGAGTAAGAATTACATTCCAAATAAATTAGACTCATTTATTTGTAAAAGGGCTCGCTAGCAATATATCTGAGGCTACGAGAGTTATTTTTTATTTCATTACAAATGATCTGTTGGTTTAGTAGTAAATTATTTTCTGGGCGAGGGCCACGGATAGTTAGTTTGATTCTCAGTTAAATCAAATATTTGATCGTTGATCGACCAAATATAAATATTTATTATATTTCGAATCGTCAATAATATAGAAAATAAAATTTAAAAAAATAGAAATACTTAAGTAATTGATAAAATCTGTAAATGTGTAAAAGTCATGACTTCTAATATCCTCGATACCTCGATGATCTCCAGCATAACAAACTATTTCAGGAGTAATAAATAGCTGGCTGTCTGTCACACATGAGAACGTTACAGCACAAGATTTATAGTTGCTGAGACTAAAAATATGACTTGGTTTGACTCCTACATACCAAAAGTATTTAAAAAGAATTCATTATTTACTTTAGGCAGTAGTAAACTAGGCAGAGGGAACCTGGGAACCTAATATTAAGACACTCTGTTCCTATTATGGCACTTCTGTTCTCTACTTTCTGCCGAATTCTGGAGGCATTGTGTGAGAAATGGCGGAATTCAACGCTGCGCTTTGACTCGAAACCAGAACGAGGTAAATAAAAATCATTGAATATTTCATTTCCTCGAATGGGTATCGAATCCCCAATCTGTAGTGTTTATTTGTTGTGTTTCAGTCGCATGCTTCTGCTCCTGTGCCACTACTGGCCTCAATATGTTTTTATAAAAAAAAGTAACTAATACTTAATAATTTTATATAAAATTTATTAAGGTTATTTCAGAAACATAACTTTTGTTATTTTTTTTATGTTTATGTTAAGATATTCTTCGGCCGCGTGATCACAATAAAGATTATTGCTGTCATATCCCAAGATCTTCGGACAAAGCGCGGCGTAGAGTTACGCAATACATATCTTAAACTCTCTTCAAAGGAAAACGACGCACAAAGTGCTTAAACTCTAGTTTAAAGGTGAAATCAATGAAGCAAAACATATGAAACATAATGTTATAATTAAACATGCGTAATCATTGCTTAAAACAATATTTGCTTTATCCGGAGAACCTCAATTACACATATATTATTTGTTTTACTTTAACGCTGGTATTGGGAATCAGTTTAACTAATTATTATGTATATTTAAACATATAAATAGATTTTAACATAAGGTTCCATCTGCCTATCCTGCTGTGTGCGGGATACAGCGTGAAGCTGATTTATTTATTTATTTTGAAATAGATTTTTAATTATATATCAATTACATTTTGAATATTAGTTTAAAGTTAATAATATCATTAAAAATATAGCATTGTACAATTATTAATAATCTTTTTTTTATATATTAAAAAAGTTATCTATTATATGAAAAATAATATAATCCTTTTTTCGAATACTTAATATTAGTAAAATGTAATATTAATTTTATTTCATTTCATTATTTTTATTTAAGCGTTCGTAGAAATCGGTTTATTTTTATTAATGTAATAATAGTTAAATCCGTTTCTGATTGACATCTCTGAGTCATTTAATAAATACAAAGATCATGAAATTTGTCTCAATCTTGACATTCACAAATTAAAATGTCGTTAAGCATACAAGAAGAATCATAAAAAAATTATAACAATTTCAATATCTTTACTTAAATTTAAATTAAAAGTTTATACCAAGTGTTATAAACAAAATTTTAAACTTGTGGTTCCTTAATATTTCTTAACTATATGTTAATTTATTCACAATTACATATTTTGCTTACGTTTTTATTTATATAACTACTATATTTTTGTTTCTACTGCTCTTTGCATCTAGTGCCTATCAAGTTTACCGCTAAAAATTTTATTATCTGTAGACTACAGATTAAATAATCATAAATGAGACAGTATGGGTATAATAGTAAAGATAGACAACATAAATAATTCAGCCAATATTTTATATTAAATAGATAGTGGGGCACGGAGTGACTTAACACTAGGTTCCCTCCAGCTACCCTGCTGTGTGAAGCTAATTTTTATGTCTTATATATATATATATATTGATTAATTTTGAGAATACTTTTTACAGTCAAAAATTTATGAAAAACATGTTTTTTTTATTAAACCGTTTTAATAAAGCAAAAAATGTAAAACAATTTCGCTTCTTTCGGCGGTATAGAATAAAATTAAAAAAATAAAAGTAAACATTTTATTAAATACTTACATAATAAAAAAGGCGCGAAGAGCAAAAGCATCCAAAACTTTTCCATGTTTAAAAATAACACAAACAGTTCTTACACGATTATTTTAAAAAATACTTCACGGTACGTTCCTTTGAAATTCATAATAGATTTTCATTTAAAATCAAATTATTTTAAAGTGATTTTATCTGTGACGAACTATTTTCGCGATTTTCCCGCTCTTTTGCTCAGAGCAAGCGTTCATCTCTCAACGCGGCTCAACTCAAACTGACTTTACCGGCGAGTAGACTTAGATACTCGTCGGTAGATTTAAATGGAATATAAAAGAATGTTAAGCTATTTTAAAATATCTTTACATTATTCAGTAAATTGTTTAAGAGAAACCCCACATTTTCTAGTTATGTTTCAATAATAAATATAGGAAATTGTAAAACATTGCAAAAGGTCCTTTATATGACGGTGGTGAAGGTTAAAAATAGGATATTAATTATTATAGGGTACTTTCACATGTTATACAATGCTAAAGCGGTTGGACTTGGGACATGCCTATAGGAACTCCAAAGAGAGATCTAAAATACGATCTCTCTTTGGAGTGGTTATATAATTGTAAATATATGTGAAAATTAAAAACATTCAAAATTTTCCACACGTTATATAAAAAACAGAAAGAAGTTTGACCTAATACCAATATTATTATATTGTGTCTATTTTTCATTTACTACGAATTAGCTACGAAAAAAAATATTATTCTTTATATTAATTCCTTAACTGCTAGTTAAGCTGTAAAGCTAACTCTACATAACATCGCCTCTTGACTTTCACATTTGAAGAGTTGATCTTTAGCAGAAATATTTCAGATAGCTGATTCATGCCTAACGACTACTTGTTGAAAATGATTTATGTTTATAAAGATCATGGAATTTTCTAATTATAGTCGCCCGTAGTAAGCGGGGGCCAATGCTACGGGTTTGATTCCTACTCGCGTAAATATATATTTTGCTTAATATCTTAATACTGTTATAGTTCAAATAGCAGATAGTTAATTGTGTCATCAGCGCACCGTAGAGTTCTGCCACTCAGCGCACAATGCCTCCAGAATTCTTCAGAAAATCTTAATCTTAATAGGAACGGAGTGTTTTAACACAGTCTCTATGTTCCCTCTGTCAATCTTGCTATAATATAAAATAAAAAAATATATAAAATAAAAAAAAACTTGATTAAGTAAACAAATATTTATGTTTTTTTCAATACTTATAATCTACTTAGATGGAATATACATACTAAATCTACATAAAAAAGTAACTTTAAGAAGACATGGTTTTATAAAACTTTTTGTCATTGATATGTTATATTATATCGTCATTTATTCCAATAAAGTAATCATTATATGTGCCTACCTAAAAAATAAATCATTATCTATGAAAATCACGTAGCTGTAGCTATAAAAAAAGAAGTTCCAACAACGTACAATTCTCAAATAAAAACTACTGCACGGACTTAGATGGAAATTGGCACAATTATTCTTTAACAGGACGGTTACTCTGTATGAAAGAAAATCTTTTTCGTGAACTATTGAACAGATTTAGACTTATAATGTGAATATTTTTTATTTATCGATTGAATTTGATATAAATTTGAAGGAGAATTATATAGACTTGATATAGTTAAAGCGTCGTGGCGCAGCGACACAAGGGTGTGACTGTAACTCGGCGGGTTCGATCTCCACTCGAGAAAGTGAAATATTTATTTACGTTTATATCGCTCTGGTGTCGAGGCAAAGCGTGGCTTTGAGTTCTGCTACTCAACACGCAATGCCTCCAGATTTCGGCAGAAAGTGGGGAACGGAGTGTCTTAATACTAGGTTCCCTCTGCCTACCCTGTTGTGAACGGGATACAGCGTGAAGCTGATTTTATTTTTTATATAGTTATATATTTTTTTAAGAAAAAAAAGAAGTCGAGTAGTGTGAGATTAATGATTGTATGTTCGATTCCCACTCAAGACAGTTGATGTAATATTAAGTTCAGCATAACACAGATTTCGCTTGCACTATAAAGGAAAATTTTTTTTTTAATAATAGCTATTACCAAATGTTGACAAGAGAATATTTAATATATAAGACATAAGGATGACATCTAACATAATATTCTTATGGCATACGTTCATATATGCGTATCAATGACTTTCTTCTATTAATATACTAGCCCAGTTCCTGAGATTAGTGCGTTAAATCAATAAAATACATTTATAATAATAGAATAGATGCTCTGTCAATATATATTGCTCTTTTAGCACAAAAATATAATAAAAAGAGGTTTTATGTAGTACGATTTAATTAGAAGTAATGGGCTAAGTTCAGCTATCATAACATTATCGCTTAGAGCTATCGAATTTCAAGCTGACGTCGCTACGAGTTTCCAGTCGTCAACATCGGCACTAAAAATGTTATGGCCAATAAAATTATTCATTATACAAAATGAACATTTACTTAAAATAACTCAAAATTGTTATATCCTCACATGAAATTGTTAGAATCATAGTGCTCGAGTTTGTAGTGGGTTTGAATACACGTATAGTCTTTTTTTCGAGCTTTAAGCTGTACCCCGTATGTTGCAGGACAAGCAAAGGGAGTGTCTAGTGTCCAGACGCTCCACTTCCTATTTTCCACTGAATTCTCGAATTGTTGATGGTTGGAACTCAACGGTGCGCTTTGCCTCGACGATATAAAAATATTTAATTCCTCGAGTGGGAATCGAAGCCACACATATGTGCCCCTGCACCACTGTATAAAACTAATGATATGAAACATTTACACATATTATATTTCAATCAATATTATATTTTCATTTCCTCGATGCCTCTGGTAACGAGACAAAGCGCAGCGTTGTGTCCCGCCACTCAACACGCAATGAACGCAACTTACAAATAAAGGTTGTTACGAAAATATTTTTTTTAAGTGTTTTACAGAAAAATAATCTTACAATCGCAATCTTAAGTTTGTAAGCTTTTAAAAGTTCTACTATCTATTGGCCTACAACCCTGAAATTGGTAAGGAAACCTCGGTATGCGATTCCGACTCACACTTGACCGGTTTCTTTAGGTTTTTTTACCTCTCCTAATAAATTTACTTAATAGCTTATTAGCAGGCTTACAGTCTCGATCACTCACTCGCACTCCATAGTTCTACAATTCAAGCTACAACTAAGTACAACCCTTCGCAACTTAAGCTACTCGCAATATAACTTACTCAGGCTAATCTACAACTGTTCTAATAACAGAATAAACACTAACGATTAGCTTAGCTCGAATTAGATGTACTCTACTGTCGAGGCAGTAAGGTTTATAATTGCTTAATTAAATTACAAGTCTTAATGGTCATGCGACTCAAGAGCATATGGACGCTAATTCCGCACCAGCTGGCAGTACAAATCGACCATTACTGTATGTCATCTTTGTGTTAGTGGTGGGAATTTATCGATGATTGTACCATGATTGATCAATAAATATGTAAGGATTTTTAGTGTTACTGATGTAGCAAACAATAGACAAATGGACGGAGTGTAAAAACACTCTCTTCGGCCTCAATCTAGTACTGTACCAATTGTACCAGAGTGTTGAAAAATTGTATTTTAATAAAAGAAAAATAACGTTTTGTTATTTTCAAACGCCTACTGAGAGATGTTGGAGAAAATTTACTTTAATTGTACTTTTACTCAATTTTACTTTTCTATTACTTAAGTTAAGTAGCATTTTAAAGCGTTGAAACCTAACTAACGGAAAATATATCAATATTCTAAGAGCTTCAATGAAGAATCAAACTTGCAACCATAGTATACAGTCAATACATCACAATTGCACAACAAAATCAAACTATTTAAGAGTATTTTAAACATATTAATAACTCTATTATACAAAATATACTCAGCTTTTAACTAAAATAAAAGCCACATATTAAAATAAGATTAACATAATTTAATTTGTGAATTCTAAAATGTATTCAAGCAAATTATGCCATATTTAATTGAAATGCTACAATTCGCGGAGTTGCGCTAGCTTTGAAT
>DWGR01002826.1:0-13015 GCA_018247715.1 Heliconius burneyi | reverse complement strand
AGATTCATTTTGTAATGTTTATTTGCTTAAGCGAGACCAGTCGTGGCGCAGAGGAATAAGCGTGTAATTATAAAAGCGATAAGTTGTGGGTTCGATTCCTTCCCGAGGAAATGAAATACTTACAAGTTGAATTTCTACGTTCTGGTCTTCTTACCAGGGTGGCGTTCAGTTCCGCCAATCAACACGCAAAAATCAACTCAAAACGGCGGAAAGTGAGGACTGGAGTATCTTAACACTGGGTTCCCAGGCTCCCTCTGCCTACCCTGCTATGTACGGAATACAGTATGAAGCTAATTAAAATAAATAAGAAAATAATTTTATATAAATAGAAAACAAATCAGAAAACAAGTTAAAATATTCCAACTTGCTTTCCAAAAATTGTACAACAAAAATAAAACGGTTATTTGATAATTCCACTCACACTCATATCTAATTATAAGATCTGTGCTAAAAGAGCTTTACAAAGTCTACTTTTATTTATATGGCAAGCAAGGTACTTTTAATATATTAAGCTGTTCATATAAAAATAGAAGAGAACCGGTGTCCATTCGTTATCCATTTGAATACATCTAAACAAACTGTCAAAAACATACCAGAATAAAATCACTCTTTTTATTTTTGCTGTATTTGAAAATATAAAAACCAATATTACGCTTCGCCTCATGTTGTTTGGTGATATCTTTTATATATTACAAGCTTGTAGCAGATTCAAACTCAAGCAAAGGGGTTAATTAGTAATAGCTTAAAATTGTGTTAAGACGGTCAGGTCAGTCGTGGTGCAAGTTATGGGTTCAATTCCCATTCGAGGAAATTCAATATTTAATATTTTCATTTTCTCTCTTAACGAAGCAAAGCGCAGCGTTGAGTTCCGCCAACGTTCCGAAAGTGGAGAATATGTTCATGAATGTTAACGGAGAGCCTTAATATTGGTTTCCAAGGTTCCCTCTGCCTACCCTTTTATGTGCGAGATACAGTGTGAAGCAATTGTATGCGTTTCGTAATAAATTAAGTAACCGAATCCCTCTTAGAGACACAAGTCTAGAAATTTGCATTATTCCAATGTATGTTAACTTAATTTTATGTTTCCCTTCTTCCGCCATACTTTGAATAACTTATCAGTTACTTGAAAGTACAATAAATAATATGTACTAAAAATAGCAACTACAGATTATTTTCATAGTATTTATTGAAGGAACAAAATAAAATAATCTATAGCTAATGTTACGTAAGCTCCAAACACTACTGTCTAACGCCTAAGATGCATTAAAAAGTAAATCTTCCAAAATTTTTTTTTTCAGTTTTATGTTGTAACCCGCACACAGCAGGCTTGGAAGAGGGCACCTACTGCTTAAACAATCCTCATTTTCCGCCGCCTCTGAAGGCATGGTGTGTTGAGTGGCGGAACTCAACACTGCGCTTTGCCTCAACACCAGGGCGAAGTAATGAAAATTATGATATATAATGATATTTAATATCCTCGAGTACGGATTGAACCCATAACCAGTTACAGTGACACACTTGTGCCCCATAGGGGCACGACTGCGCACAAAAAAGTTTTATCTATCCTCACGAATATTCGTTGGTGGATTCGAAAGGACATCCCTTGACAAATATTACAAAAAAACTATAAGATCTGTCCTAAATCTTTACTAAAATAAAAACTTACTTTGAATATTCTCGACAGATGTATCATCATACGTGCCGTACCTTTTAAATAACAAAAGTTGAGTAAGAATTTCTACGAATATTATCATAAGTTTCGCCTTAAAGCGACTTATGCATTACTTTACCGAACCAAGAAACAACAAATGGAGAAGGAAATTCTTTTTCTAGCTTCACGCTATATTCCGCACGGAGTATGTTAGGCAAAGGGAACCTGTGAACCTAGTGTAAATACAATTCTTCCCCATTAAGGTACTTCCGTTTACCACTTTCCGCCTAATTCTGGAGGCGTTGCGTGTTGAGTGGCGTAACTTAACGCCGCGCCCTGTTACCAAGAGATTGTAAAACAAGTTCAAGCATCAGTACGTCATATTTTTTTTTACCAAAATATAGAATGCCATATACTTTTGTAGTTTAAGAAATCTACCTCCTTCCTGTTACTGTCACAGTAAAGTTTGAAATTGAAGTAGCATTTCGATGTTCGCGAGATATTATGCAAAATGGATGATTTATGTTTTCTTCGATGTCGTTTGTTATTTCCACGTAGAATGAGTTGAATATTATTAATAATTATATTAAAATTTTTTACTCTTTTGGTCCAGTTGATACAAAGACAATCGCATTCGACGGTTGTGGACTCAAATCTTAATAAGGTATTTATTATCGATAGGGATTAGCTTCATACGCTTAACAGCTGTTGCTGGCAAGGAGAATCTAGGGTAAAAACATTCCGTTCTTTACTTTTAGCCCCAAAAGCGTGTTAAATGTCGAAACTCTACGGTAGACCTAGTCTTGCCCAAGATGATTTGATCGGATTTCCCCCAAATGGAAAACGAACCCACTTATTTACAAACATAAACGATTCTTTTTAATAATTGCTTAGGGTTCTATTAGGTACATTGTTCTATGGCGTTAAAAATAGATTTTCAAATATATCTTCCATGTAAATTAATGCAAAATATATATTTAAAAAAATCAGCTTCACGCTGTATCCCGCACACAGCAGGGTAGGCAGAGAGAACCTAGTGTTAAGACACTCCGTTCTCCCCCTTCTGCCGAATTCTGGAGGCATTGCGTGTTGAGTGGCAGAACTCAACGCCGCACTTTGCCTCGACACCAGAGCGAAGAAATGGAAATATAAACGTAAATAAATATATCACTTCCTCGAGTGGAGAACGAAACCACTACCGTCGCGTTACAGTCACACCCTTGGACAGCTGCGCCACGACGGCCTTAAAAAAATATAAAAACATGTATGTATGTAAATTCATACTATATCTTAATAACAGTTAAAGTTTAAAACTACGTTATAAAAACTAAAAAATAGCTATCAAATCTCAATAGTTTTTGACATAAAAATATTAAAAATGCTCATAAAAACTGCATTTTAACACCATAGTGCGATTTAGTTTACGTTCACCGTATATGTTACACCGTTTATCTAATGCTATCTATATATAGTATAAATATTTCAAAGAAGTATTTGTCTGTCTGTTATATTTTTTGGTTAAGCTATTGCAGATTTATTGGCACATCTTCTTTATAAACACAAATAAATAGATTAGATTTCATAGAGCAACCCTATTTCAAAAATGATCCCCGAGAAAGATGAAAATCATCGTCATCATGTTATACACATTCTAAAAAATATTTTATGGCTAATGATGGAAACAAATGCATGAATTAAGAGCGCTTTTATGCGTTATCTAATAAAATATATTTTTAAGATATAAAATAAGAAGAATGGTAAGAGAATGCATACTGTCGAGTTCCGCTATTTAAAATGACTACTACAGGTGGAAAAAAGAGGACGGAATATTTTGGCAAAAAGCTAAAAGAAACAAGAAATATATATAATGCACCAAGTGTATATTATAAATTAAAAGTCTAAATCAGAAAAAGCCACCGGCTTAACTAGTAGTCTATAAAAACATTCTAACTGTACCACGTTAGAGTTAACGGTTATGGTTAAAATTTTAACGGTATACGTGATCGCTTTCAGAGATAACGTTTCGGGTTGCTAGATGAAATTATGAAGCTGTAAACGGATTTAACTAAATTTTTATAGGTGCACCGTGCATAGGTTTTTGAAATATACTACAATGAACATCCATGAGGTCATTGTGGTACATTGGGACAGCATCTGACTGAAAATGTGGTGGTTATGGATTCGGAATCCATGCGGAGAAATGTGTTACTATCATATCGTCGCACAAGTAAGATGACGAGACAAATTTCCTGGAATTCTGCAATCAACACAAAATAATATCTTAAGCTCAGTAATAATATGGAGAACGCAGTGTCTTAACATTGCGCTCCCTCTAGTTACTAAGAATCATTACAAAAAAAAAAAAAAAATATTAAAAAATAGCACTCGTTCCAAATTTGAATATTTCTAAGCACCAATATACATTATCTGTTCAAATATACACAAATGTAGGCGGAAATATCTTTTTATTTGTCAACGTCAAATCCCCATTGCAAATGACAAAAAGAGAACGAATGAGAGGAGGTTGCACCCAAATGAACCGTATCTCAGTTATCTTATTAGATTAACATTTCGATTTAGAATTCTGTGTATGTTTGTATTTGTATGTACCATACATCTTTACTGAAATGAATAGCGACTTACGATGGGATGATATTTTTGATTATGCCTTAGCTCCACGCTATCCCGCAAGGTAGACAGAAGGACCAAGTTACTCTGTTCCTCTTTCCGCCCAGTTTTCAATACATTGCATAATAAGTGATGGAACTCAATGCCACACTTATTAGCCTATTTTTATTTCTTAACTCTGTATGATAGTCATGTTTGATGACCATCCTGTTTATGGCCAATAGCTTTACCACTGCGGCTCATTAGACTCATTTTTTTTACCAAAATAAATGAACCGAAATGGAGATGAACAGAGCATATGATGCGAGACACGAAAGACAAATAGGGTCAGGTGGTAACGAAATCCAAAATATGGCAAGCGAAGCCGCGAAAGGTAACACATAAAATGGGAGGACGAAATTAAGCTGACAGTAGGATCAAATTAAAGAGTCCCACGGGACAGGATGCAATAGAAGATGTTAGAGGAGGCCCATGCCAAGAAGCACACCGAATATAGAGACATTTTGTAATTTTAGTTGTAACATTTTGTATCTTAAGCTTAATTTCTGAAGTAAGTTTAAGACTCACAGATCTCAACGCAGCATTCTGTCTCGTTAGTGGAGCGACGAAATAAAAATATTAAATATTCCATTCTGCCTAAAAAGATGACAGTCACACCTTTATGCCGCTGAGCCACGACAGCCTCATTATTACATTATTAAATAATTTAAGATTAGATTAGATTATTAAAATATTTGGGGAACGGAGTGTCTTAAAACTGGGTTCCCTCTGTCTACCCTGCTATGTGCGGGATACAGCGTGAAGCTAAAAAGAATAATTTGGCTATATTATAATGAAACATATTAGTATAGTTATTGCTTAATATAGAATCACACCGCAAGTTACCGCGTGCGACCGACAGCTCATACATACGGACCTAACAATTTAACGCCTTGTAAGTGGATGTGTACACTTAAGATTTAAGATCTATTTTTTGATTGTCTGACCTCTTAATATGATCTTTTAATATAATGAACAGGAAACGCCATATTCAAAAGTCGGAGGATAGATGGACGACACTTGTCCGTTAAAAGAGTGATGGATGCGTTAAAAAAACTCACTCGTACATCGAAAGAAGCACATATTAAAGTAAGTAGAGGGAACCTAGAATAAGACACTTCGCTTCCATTGAGTTCTATTCTTGACTTCTATTGACTTTAGGAGGCATTTCGTGTTGAGTGAGAGGTGATGATGTCCTCATCCTTGTGATTTATAGCTTCATGGATATTTTATAGCTTCATGGAGCATTCCGTATACAGCAGGGTGAGCAAATGTAAAGACATTCTGTTTTGAATGGTGGAACTCAACGCCACACTTGTAACCAGAGTGAACCCCTGAATTAAGTTAACTTCTCCGAGTGAAAATCGAACCCAAAACCGTCAATCGATAAAGAAAAAGCGATAGAAAAATAAATAAATCAATTTTTTAAGCGCATGTGTGCAATAAGCCTTAGCCCCAACTTGCGTCTTGAGGCCGTCTTAGTAGTTGATATTAAATTAAACTGAGACCTGAAGTCATTAGGGCCCGTCGAATACATTTTCACACGTAAATGTAGCAATTAGTGTGTGGTCACTGTATTTAGTGGATATGTTTTGTTTACGTTTCGTATCACGTTCAAGTAAGAGAATTTTAATAAAGATAACACTATGCAGATGCTGAAAATTTCAAAATTTAGTGTCTTAAGTATCGAAATTAATGTATAAAACCTGTTCCTTAGAGTGCACTCTATTTTGAGATTAGAAAAACTAAGTAAATAAAAGCAGTCGTGTCGCAGCGGCACACCGTCTGCTCTTACGACGATACAACGGGTGTGGGTTCGATTCCAATTGGGAGTATTTTTTTTTTCATTTTACTTGAAAAGTCGTGAACGGAATATCTTTACACTAAGACAACTACCATAAGTCTGCCTGCCCCTACAATAAGCGGTATGTTTACCGCTGTAGAGTGAAGCAAAATAAAAGTAAATTAACCCTCGGAGCAAGCTTTGTACTACTGGCTGATAACTTGCGTTTCTCCAAGTAAAACTATATTTTTTTCTTTCCATGTTTTTACTCTAGCGGAGTCTTCCTTTTGACTAAAAGGAACATTGTGTCTAGCACCGATCATGCACCCCGTTCACTGTCAGACATTTGAAGCTATAACCACTCTCTAGTTACTTTCCGCTACACCATGATGGTTTTTAACGAATTTAATCAACTAAAATTCATTCAGTAAATTACTTTAAATCTATACATTTACATATATTTCTTCCCCTAATCTTTTTTAACAGCTCCACATACATTTAATATAGAACGTTTATGCAAATGCGGTTTTTACCATATCCGAGTAAATTTGCATTCATTTGAGGTCTCATTTCAAAAGTTCAATGGTACGTATGGGATATAAATATTGTCGTTTTTTCTGCTTTTTGATGGCAACGTTTAGCATTTGTTCCCCTTAGGTCATTATTATGCATATCGCTTGAAATTATATTTGTTATTCTCGGTTTTTAATTTTGCAAAGTAGAAATTGTCAGTCACGGCGCAGTTGTAATAAGCTCGTGATGATTGTGAGTTCGATTTATATGAGGAAAATTTTGTTTATATATCACAAAGAGATAATATTTTTTAAACATCTTCACGCCTTTTCCTCCAGAATAGGCAGAAGTATTAAAACACTCCGTTTCCCACGCACCGTCCAATATTTGAGTTACTTTGTCAAGCAGAACAATAGAGAAAATATTAATATTCAATACATTTTTTTATTTTTATCAACTGTTTATTTTCCAGAACAGTTTTCCTGGAAAATAAAAGGCCCTCATAGCAACAACAACAATACTTTTTTTCTGTTTAGATATTCGCACCACTGACCTGAATATACCTAACCCTTGAGATCTCTTTCAATTATTCAAAGGACCTTTGAACACGAAGGGTAAGGCGAGGATGGAAGGCTTTTGTTATACGTTTTATACAGTACTTGTTGGCAAATTGTGTGGAATTTCAAATAGGTTTTTATATGAATATATACGTAAATGTTTTTTTTATTTACCCTGAATTTCACAAATGCATCGGAGGAAACATAAAAGGAACCTAGTGTTAAGACTTAGTTCTATAATCGTCATAAGTGACTAAATTGTTCGATTTAAGTTACTTTCTTTACAGCAATACGTACCCTTCTATTTTTTTTATTCTCTTCTTTCTTTGTTTTATCTATAGCTTTAGCGGATGGCGGAACTCAACGCCGCGCTTTGCCTCGTTACCAGAGAGGGGAAATGAAAATATTTAATATTTAATTTTCTCTCTCTGGTAACGATATTAATAAATATTAAGTAACTATTATATTTTTCAAAAATAAATATAAGTTTATATTGCATACTGGCAGAACTCACTTTAAGTTTTCTCAAAAGCTTTCTCACTTTCCTTATAAATATAAATTTGTACTACGTTTATCTTTTCTACGTCTTTGTTATCTCAACCTTGCTTGAATGTCATGGACTATCTTGCTTTCCCCTGTTCGACTTAAAATTATTTTTATATCATTAAGGCTGTAGTTATGTAAAGGCATAAGAGTGTGAATTTTTAATTTTTAAATTTCTTACTCTGGTTGAGCCTCACGCTTCAAGACTCAACACGCAATGCCTCTAGAATTTGGCGAAAAGTAAAGAATAGAAGTTTAATAGAAACAGTGTGTCCTATTACCAGATTTCCTCTGCCTACCCTGCTGTTTACAGGATACAATGTGAAGCTTAAAATGAATCAAATATTTACTTTTTGTTTCCCCTGAAAAATCTGTCCTGTAATGTTTAAAGTATATTTCAAAGAAAAAATTAATTCATAATTAAATTTTGTTTAGTCGAACAGGAAAGAAACCTTCTAGAATACCAAGGCCAAGGTCGTCTAACATAAAAGCAGTAAAAGGGAAGCTCAAGGTTTACTCCCGCGGAGATTGTGAATTTATATGAAATGAAGGAAATTAATATTACGCTGCAGGATCTCAATGCCGGCTTACTACATCTCATTACTTGTAGTTTTCTTAGAAATACGGAATATATGGACACTTATGCACGGGAAATGATCCATAATTTTTAAATAGAGTGATAAAATATCTATGCATTCTCTTTTAAAATGGAGTTACAAGCAGCCAAGAAGCTTCGGAGTACTTGTTTGTGTAGATCCAAATATATGTGGCCTTGACCTGATCGAGTGAGCTATGATATAGATACTAAAAGAACGGAAAAAAGAACATTTATCACAAAACATGTTTAAAAATAATAAAGATTGAAAAATTGAGAAGATTATTCTAATTTTTATTCTTTAAGAGGATCAACCCATGTGATGAGCTCAAAAAAAATTAGTTTTTTCCATAAAATGCTTTTTTAATATATCTAGAAAACGGTAGTAAAGTGGTTTTTGAAAATTCGAATTCGTTTTAAAGTTACACTAGGTAGAAAAAGCAGCTGCTCGAAGCGTTGTATGGGAACTTGAAACTTTAAACGCGGTTTTTTCAAAACTGTGTTTTTGAAAATTTCCTCCATTGTATCTTAAAAACGGCTGGAGCAAATGACTTGAAATTTAAAGGGTTGGTGTGCCAATGATGGTGCCAATTTTTGTTATAACCATTTGATGATTGTTCATTCCGTGCATTAAGGCTCACAGATTAAAACGCCGTCTACTATTTTTTGTTTCTGAGAAACCAATCAGCCGGAATCGTGGAAAGAAGTGCGAGCCCATTTTCTCGAGGTGGAGTTTTCAGAACGCTGTAACTTATGTTCTACATCATATTTCTAACTACAAATTTATATTGATACTGTCAAAATATGTTAATAAATGATAATGAACTTAATAAAGCTCTATTTATGTTCTCATCGTAAAAAATCCAAAGAAATGCCCAAAAAACAGGCTGTCCCCCTTAATATAATTCAATAAAAAGAGGCTGTGACTTCCCGTAAACGGGATAGTTATAGATTTGAATAGATTTTATTATTGCGGTCTGATAAGAATCATTTACGGAAAAAAATCTCAGAACAAACATACTAATAACATACAATCACCCACAAAGCAATATACACACATACCCCCCCCCCACACACACACACTCACAGACACACACACACACACACACATATGCAATACACGTAAATACACGTTCAATCTAAGTAATGTACAAAGTATTAAATTTGTTTTAATTGTAAAATGTTTTTGTATTATATAAAACATATATATTAAATATTGTATTGGAAGAGCGGAGTCTCCTAATACAGGCATTACTTGCTTAAAAGGAGATATCTGTATCAATTGTTACCGTGTAAAATCTGTTGAGCAAATAAAGTATTTTTTTAAACATATAGTGTAGATACGAGTATAGTGTTCAGGCACGCTTTTCTTTTCTTAATGTTAAAAAGTAAATAATATATTGTGGAACCAAATGCCTCGCCTGGAGTAACAAATCTAAATATACGTATAAAATATAAATAATAGGTATACTATAAATAAATATTTATTAATACAAATCAGTTAACCAACCAACCATTGTTGGTTGGTGAATGTATTATAATAAGAATCTGAAATTTGACTATAGTAACAATATAGGTGATAGAAAATGGAGAATGAACTCAAAATGGGTCATAAATAAATATTTTGATTTATGTTTGTCATAACCCTTTTCTCTAATATATCAGAAATTCATCAAAACCCTAAAAAATACTACGGGCCTTTTGTTGCACTTGGATAGCAATTTCAATATTATTGTGATAAATATTATAACTTTACATCCATTACTGGTTTTTATAAGTCAATCGTTTTTTATAAAACTTGTTAGGCAGAAATGTATTAAAAATGGTAAAGTTAACGGTGTAGTAGTAAAAGCGTTCACTTTAGGATTTATGTGTTAAATCCATCTCTGCTTTCAATGACGTCATTGACAGAAGGGTTCTGTATGTGTTTATGTTACTATCAGTTACGTTATTTAACAGTTCTGGGCATTTGTTAAAAAGGCTGATATATATTCTTTTTTATTTTTTTCAACTTTTTTTTTTATTTCATGTAAAGTAATGCTTTGGAACCTATCAGATTTAGACCGTTTTAAATGGGTGAACTACTTTTGATTTTCTTCTATTATTATTCTTATTCAAAAACTGATGCTTCCCGTGTGGTCCCAATTTAATATTGTCCAATTCTAACAATACTATGAGAATTCACATAAGCCTTAAATTTACATTGAGTACGTAGGCGACAAATTGATGACAATATAAAGCCAACCGATGATTTTCCAATGGTAGTTAGATTAACGAGAGTTAGATTCTGATTATGGGATCCGGTTGAATTCAATTTTCTTTTGATAACAATTATAATTATATTATTTCTCATACAATTACGAAAGACTTATGCATAACAAAAAAAAACAATTTTAACCTTCTTAATACCTACTTAGCAAAAAAATGTAATTTAAAAACTAATCGCTTGCAAAAGTTGTATGTTTCCCTATAACGCAATGTAATACCGCATTTGCTACGCGTAGATGAAATTGCATCGCCATAATGTGAGCTTTATTGAGTAAGTCCCCTTGCACATTAAGCCCGCGTATATCTACAAACATACATACAAATATACGTATTTAGATTTTTTAAATAACCAAATTTTAATTTTTCTAGATCAGCGGTAGGTGGAAAATATCTGGATGAGGAACAGGTTACCTAAAAACAAAATATCTAAATTCCCAGTTTCCTGTGCCTACCCTGCTATGCGTGATTTTCTTTTATGAACTAAAAATCACTTGTTTGAATGCTGTGCCTTATTCAATGGAAAAGCCATTAAATATAATAAGAGAAGATTGAGGCCGTCGTAGTGGAGGAGCATAAATGTGCGACGATAAGCGCTTCTCGTTGTGGGTTCAATCTCCGCCCTTAATATTTTCATTTTCTTGCTCTGGTCTTTACCAACAGGCAAAGCTCTGCGTTGAATTCTGACACTCAACACGCAATGCCTCGAGAATTCGGCGGAAAATGGAGAACGGGGTCTCTTAACACTATCTTCCCAGGTTCCCATCCTGCTAGGTGCGGAATTAAAAAAAATATATATTTTTTAAAAAGACAAAATACAAATCTACAGCTTTGTAACATTATATCACAAAATCAAAACAAACGTTAACTGGACACGGAACATTAATAAGTTACAGGAAGTCATAAACATATTTTGTATAATTGTAACAACTGTGTGGTCGGGGGGCAGCCACTTCCTGTAAACATGTAATAGTACCTGAAACATGGCGATTTCAATAAAATTATACTGAATAAATAGAGTAAGGTAATTTGAGTAAGAATAAAAAGGTTCACTTATAAAGGGTAAAAGCAAAAGTTAAATACAATAATTGTGAGTTCTATCCTCATTTTAATTCAGCTTCACTTCACTGTATCTATATCTCAAATAGCAGGATAGGCAGAGGGAACTTGAAATCTAGTGTTAAGATACTATTAAGTTAGACAGGGGGAACCTGGAAACTTAGAGGTAAGATCTCAGTTCCCATTACGACACTTCCGTTTCTCAATATTGTAAGTGAACTACTTTGATTTCCCTGCTATGATAACACAAAGTGCAGTGTTAGGTTCCACTTCTCAACACGAAATACCTCATACGAGTATATAAACTACTTCTAGGTACAGAGAACTGAAGCTTAAACTAATAACCTATAGGTTTCTTGTGAAGTGTAGTGAAACTATAAGAAATGGGTTCTCCCAATCTCTTGCGAGAACGGAGAAACGAAAATTTGATGTATTATAGTTAAAATTGCGACATCTATTAAAACTAGAGAAAATTTATTAAATGATTATAATAATATTTAAAAAATAATAAATTAATTTTTAACCGAACCTTTTTGTCTCTTTAACCATCATCACATACTAATCTCCATAATACCTATATCATAGCTACATCTGAGTCATCGTCATCCCAACACTTCAAGAGTCATTGAACTCTTAATCCCTACTAGTGCAGTCACCCAACTACGCTCACGCACACATACACACACACGCACGTCACAGTGTAAGTGTGCACGCACACACGCACAGTGACCCAGTTATTCCCCATTTTTCTGTAATTACTCACCACGGCTTTGTTGGTACCCTAAGGTATGAGCTGCGACCACGGTAAATGTGACTTTAAATATTCAACGCGCAAACACGGGATAAAACGGTGGTGTAAGCGGTATGTACATACATACATCTTGATTTTTTTTATCTGTATTCATCTAAACTTTGAGGGTTGGCAAATTAATTTGAATTTCTTATAAATAGGCCATATTTTATCTCGCATTTTTCTATGAATTATCATAAAACATCATAACGTTCTGTAAATGTTCCAAGTATATAACATGAGAATGTTATATATAAATATAGCTTGAGGAGGCCATCGTGATGCAAGGGCAGGTAGTGATTCTGAATGCGTCAGTTGTGGATTCGATTCACACTCAGGAGGATATTTAATATATTAATATCCTTTCTCTGGTAATAAGGCTAATCCCTATATTTGAATTCCGACACTCAACACGCGATAGATCTTAAGGAATAGACGAAATGTGAAGAACTGAAGTGGCTTAATGGGAACACTGGGTTTCTAGGTTTCTCTGTCTACCCTGCTATACAAAAAATATAAGAAAATATAAACTAGCAAAAGAAATCCACAGTTTATGTAGTATCAACATACCGAATAATACTTCAGAACGGGG